>PVLD010006295.1:0-102062 GCA_004027595.1 Dinomys branickii
AAATATTCCTTTTATATCGTTTGTGAGATCTCCTGCTGTTTCACACACTCCTATAATTCGAATATTGTTACGTTTTGCCTCATCTTGCAGCTGTTGGATTGACTTTTCTTGTGTCTTTGATGATATCATGAGATTCTTCCTTTCACGCTCATAAGCTGCCATGCTGTCTTCAAGTTCTGAAATTCTATCTTCGGTTTCAGTTAAATGGTTTTGCACTCTTTCAGCGTTAGTTTTCAGATCCTGGCATTCTCTTTGGACCTGTTTCATTCTTGGTAATTCATTCCTAAATTGCTCTTGTAACGTTTCCATTTGTTTCCTATTTTGTTCTAGACTTTTGTCTATTTCTTGTCTATGTAAATGGAACATTTCTTCCATCATTGTTTTCAGCTTGTTTTTTGTCTGAGAAATCATTGCGGGTATGTGGGTTATTTCTGCTTTAAGCTCTTTCATGGCCTGTTGTTTTATTTCGGATGCAATCGTTTCATAACTTGAAGTTATGAGGCTTCCTGGTTCCCCTGTATCTTCACATTCAATACTTGTTCTGGGTGGGGTTGAGTTTTGAGACTGCGTTTTTTTCCTCTGTTTTCCCATTTTTGGGTATTATATTCAAAATGTGGAGCTATAAATTCCACAGGCAGTTCAGCAGGCAAAGGTCTGCTGCAGAGGCTGCTCCAATGATTCCTTCTCTTTGGGAGAATGTCCCTTAAGCTATCTGCTGAGATTTCCGCTTCTATTCCCTACCCCAAGTCCTGGCCGGGGCGAATAAACAGCTTGCCACCCCAGGAGTCTTACAGACAGGGCACTCCGGTGTTCCTCCCTGGGTGGAGCTCCCTCCCCCCTCACAAATCCCGTTGGGGCGCCTAGCTAGTTCTTTCCACCTGGTAGATCCCACAGTTTTTAAAGCTGTTTTGATGTTACTCGCTGGGCTGAGCTTCTTCCCGATTCAGGAAAAACCGGTTAGAGCACCCACTTAACTCACCCTTTGATCGTGCAGACAGGAATGCAGTTCAGATGTATCTCTCTGGATGGAGCTTTTTCCCGACTCAGAAATCCCGTGGATCGCTGTTGCTCCGGTTCGTGCAGCACCGGCTGCGGGGGTGGGGTTCTGAGCGGGATCCCGGACCGCTGCCTAGATTGGCGCAGTCTGTCCCAGTAGCGCATTCTCTGAGTTTCCTCTGCTCCGCTGCCTCCAACAAATCCTGGTCATAGCTGCCTCTGAGCCAGTCGGGTTTATGAGCTGAAGCCGTCCTTCCCTCCGCACTTGCTCTCTCGGCTGTACGCGATTTGAACCGAGCTGCCAAGCTCTCAGGGTCCGCCCACTTCTTGCTGCACGGCTTGTCAGCCAGCCCTTTAATTCTCAGGCCGCGGAGAGCAGCCCGATCATTTGGAATTTTGCCTCCACAGACCGGGCAGCCGCGCGCAAAGGATCGGTCTCTGGGAGAGATTCCCCTTGCTGCTCACCTGGTCGCCATCTTCCCGGAAGTCCTCTCTGTTTCATCTTGTGTTTGTTGTTTTTTCTTTTAAAACTGGGAACGCGCGGCTCCCGGGAGCGGGACTCGGACAGCAGGGTCGGCAGAGCACAGTTGCCCCGCGGAGGCGGAACACGGCATGCGCCGCTGTTTCGGGTTCTATCTCCGACTTCCTTGCTTACTCTAAGCCAGCGTTTCCCGCTGCACCGAAGTCACAGCAAACTCTCCGCGCCCCTGCGCCCGCACCCTTGGGGCCCCTGAGGGTCCACGCACCTGCCCCGCGGAGGCACTGCCCAGGGCGCCACGGACCGAGCCTCCGGCCGGCACCTTCCCCCAGGCCGCTACGGGAAGGTTCTGATGCACCATAAATTTAATGGTCTCTTTGCACATCTGTTTATTGATAGCAGAGAGTCCACCTACCTTTGTACTTAGGATTCAGTCAAGATTACAAAGTAAGACACATCGCGTGGCTTGACAGTCTCCCGGAATCCTTTGAATACACCCCACAGTAAGCACTGATGTTGGTTGTTGATTTGTCATAGATAGCCTTTGTCAGATTGAGATAATGAATATGTATTCAAATTTTCTGTAGGTTTTAAAGATCAACAATGGGTATTAGTGTTTGTCAAATGCTTTTTCTGCATCTATTGAGATGATCATATGCTTTTTGTCTTTGGCTCTGTTGATATAGTGTATTACGTTGTTGATTTGCATAGTTGAACCATCCCTGGGTCCCTGGGATGACTCCTACATGGTCGTGGTGTGTAATCCTCTTGATGATTTGCTGAATTCTGCCTTCAAGTATCTTTTTGAGGCTTTCTGCATCTATGTTCATAGGGAGATTGTACTGTAGTTCTCTTTATTGTTGGATCTTTCTCTGGTAATGCTTCCTTACAAGAATGAATTTGGTTGCTTCCCTTTCAATTACACTAAAGAGTTTGAGAAGTAATGGCATTAGGTCTTCTCTTAATTTCTTGAAGAATTCAGCGGTAAGTTTGTCAGGGCCTAGGATTTTCTTGTTGGTAGATTTTTAATTACATCTTCAATTTTATTGACTGATTTGGTTTATTTACAATTTTTATAACTTCTTGATTCAGATTTGGTAATTTATATTTATCTAAGGATCTGTCCATTTCTTCTGTGTTTTGCATCTTATTAGAATACAGGTCCTTGAAGTAGGTATTGATGACCTTCTGGATTTCTGCAGGATCTGTTGTGATTTCATCCTTTTCATTTCTAATTGCATGGATTTGAGTTTTTCTTGATAAGTTTGGCAAAGGGCTTGTCCCTTTTATTTAATCTTTCAAACAACTAACTCTTTGTTTCATTAATTCTTTGTATTGAGTTGTTAGTCTCCATTTCATTAATTTCTGTTCTGATCTTTGTAATTTCCTCCCTTTACAAGCTTTGGTCTTGAAGTCCTCTTCTTTTTCTAGAAGGTGGATGTTCAATATTAGATATCAATTCAATATTTATTTGAGCTCACACTGTTTTTTTGATATGAGAATTCACCACTATAAATTTCACTCATAGATCTGCTTTCATTTCATGCCATAAATTTCAGTATATTTTATTGGCATTATCATTTGATTGTGGAAACTGTCTAATTTCTTCTTAAATTTCATTGGTTGTTCAGAAGGGTGTTAATTTCCGTGTGTTTCTGATGTTTTACTCTAAAATAAATGTCCACTATCACCACTATTATTCAACATAGTTCTAGAAATATCAGCCAGAGCTATTAGACAAGAGAAATAAGGATAGGAGAGAAAGAAGTTAAATTATCATTATTTGTGGATGGCATGATACTCGACATAGAAACCCAAAAAAATTCCATCAAAAGACTTCCAGGTTTAATAACCAAATTCAGTAGCATAACCAGATACAAAATCAACACTCAAAAATCAACAGCATTCCTATACACAAATAACATACTCGCTGAGATAGACATTAGAGAAACAACACCTTTTACAATAGCACCCCCCAAAGCATAAATACCTAGGAAGCAATCTAACAGAGGATGTAAAAGACCTTTACATTGAAGACTACAGCACTCTGGAAAAGGAGATTCCAGAGGATATCAGAAAATGAAAACATATTCCTTGTTCTTGGGTATGAAGAATCAATATAGTGAAAATGGCTGTATATCCAAAATAGTTACACAGATTTAATGCAATCCAATAGCATAGCTCACAGAATTAGAGAAAATAATCCTAAAATTAATTTGAAACCAGAAGAGTTCTAGTACAGCAAAAGCAACTGTAGGCAACAAGGCAAGAGGTATCATAATCTCTTACTTGAAATTATACTACAAAACAACTGGGTAAAAAAAAACCCAGCATGGTACTGGCAAAAAAAAAACAGACATGAAGATCAATGGAGCAGATTAGAAGATGCAGATACAACTCCAAACACACTCAATCACCTTATCTTTGACAAAGGAGCCAAATACCTTCACTGGATGAAGTTAGTTTCTTTAATAAATGATGCTGGAAAAACTGGTTTTCTGTATTCTGAAGATTGAGACTTAGATCCATATCCTTTGTCATGAGCTAAACTAAAATCGAAGTGGATCATATATCTAAATATTAAACAGAAACACTAAATCTCATAGAGTACAGAATAGATAAAGCCCCTGAAGACACTGACATAGGCAAAGGTTTTATGAATAAAACCCAACCACATAGGAAATATCATAGAGAATCAACAACTGAGATTACATCTTATCAAAAAGCATTTGCACAGCAAAAGAAACCACCAACAGAGTGAAGATACAACCCACAGTATGGAAAAAAATTTTTCAGCTATTCACCAGAAAGGACTAATATATAGAATATATAAAGAACTTCCAAAATCAGACCCCTCCCCCAAATATAAAGATCATCTTGGTTACTTGTCTCTTGCTGCTGCAACAAAACATCCAATGTCTCAAATTAAGGAAGGACACGTTTATTTAGCTCACAGTTTATGGAAGTTTAAGTCCATAGTCAGCCAGCTCCAGTGCAGGGTGGCATGGTAGAGGGGCAACAGTTCACTGCAGCAAAAGCAACAAGAGCAAAAAGGGCAGAGAACAAGGTTCTTTTCCTTCCTTATATTGTATGCAGGCTACCAGCCCTCAGGTGGGTGTACATTCACACCACCTCCATTCCCTCCTCTTGTACAGGCTCGGGATGTTTACTAAGTGAGGACTCTGGCTCCCTGTTGAGTCACTTAAACTCCTAAACTTCTGCAGCTGACACAATGAACAACATCCTAGAGCAGTAAGGGCATGTCCTCTACACACATGCCCTTGTGAAGAGGGTTGTAGAGTACTTGGTTAAGCTTCAAGACTTCTCACGATGACACCATGTAGCAACTATTACAAAAACTCAGGCAAAAAATGGGCATCTGAGATGAATAGACATTTCTCAAATGAAGAAGTAGAAATGGCAAATAAATATATGCAAAAATGTTCAGCCTCACGGGACATGTGAGATATGCAAATGAACACAACCCTGAGATTCTATCTCACTGCAGGAAGAATAGCTATTATCAAAAACTCAATGAAAAATGAATGCCAGTGGAACTGTGGAGGAAAAGGAATACCTCTCCACTCCTGGTAGGAGTGTAAACTGCAACCGCAATGGAAAACAGGGTGGCCATTCCTCAAAAAATTATGACTAGAAGTTACATTTGACCCGGCTATTCCTTTCCTTAGTATTTTCCTGAAAGAATTAAAAGCATCATACCACATGAATATATGTACACCCATATTTATGACAGCACAGTTCATAAGAGCTAAATCCTGGAAACAGCCAAAATGCCTATCAACTGGTGAATGGATGAAGAAGATGTGTTTTTTAATACAATGGAATACTACTCTGCCATAAAGAAGGATCATCTTGAGACATTTCTAGTTAAATGGATGGAACTTGAGACCATACTGTTAAATAAAATAAATTGGACACATGCTTAAATACCACATTGTTTCTTGGGTGTAACAAACCAAAAGTATAAATGAAGACCAAAATATATAATAGATATTGGGGCAAGAGAAGAAAATGTTCAAATGAGTAGGGGAACAGGGGAAGGGGTAGGGATAAAAGAAGGAAAGGACCAGAAATAAAGAAAATAGAAGTTAAAAGAGGAAACAGGTTAGCAGGTTAGCAGGAGAAAAAGGGGTTGAAGGGAGAGGAGGGTAATGGGGGAAGAAAAGAAGCAAGCAATGGATCATGTACAGGTACAAGTTCTCTATGATGAATGTTGTTATTATGTATATCTAAAATGTACCAATAAAGCACACAAACAAAAATTGTTCATCCACTCACCCACTGGTGGACATTTGGGCTGTTTCCACCTTTTGGCTATTGTGAACAGTGTTGCTACGGACATGTATGTACATGTTCTTGTTTGAGTGCCTGCTTTCAACTTGTTTGAATGTCTAACTACAGGGGAATTGCAGAATCATATGGCAATTTTACGTTTAAATTCTTAAGGAATCATAAAACTGCCTTCCACAGTGGCTATATCATTTTATATCACTACCAGTGATACACAAGTGTTCGGATTTCTCCACAACTTCACCAGCACTTGTTAATTTTTGTTTGTCTTTTCATTATAGCTACCCATCACATCTACTACAGTGGGTGTGAGCTGGTATCTCATTGTGATAAAAAGTGTTTTTTAAATGGTTATGTGTGTGATTAATCTGTTTCTCCCATACTGTATTAACCAATCTCTACTGTAAGCATTTAGATTGTTTTGAAATTAATCATGTGATACAATATATAAATTTTTAATTAAATCTCAATTTTTCATAGCAAAAGTGCCTAAAAGCATGTATCTGATTTTTCAGGCAAAGATGCTGAGTTACTAAGAGCTAATTACAGAGCTCAGGTTGTCTCAACCTCAGTCAGTACTTTCCTTTGATTGTTTTTATGAGATTGGGTCAGTGTTTTAGATGTTGGACATATAGAAGAACAAATGAAACTCAACAAAACCCAGTTCAGTTCTTTCGTTCTGAGTCTGATGCTCTGGGGAATCAGTGATTTCCAAAGTCACTTCTAGTACTATTTTCACTCTTTCTACTTCACCCAAATGGAGAAGGTGCTATAAAACTCGATGTGTTCAGATGCACTGTTACACACTGGTGCTATCAGCACCTTCACATCTTTACAGGTAGCCATCAACAGCCTCCCGCATCTCCATCAATTTTGCATGTGTTAAATGCCTGGGAGAGGTGGGTTCAAATACACCGCAGCGGGTCAGCAGCCCTCTGGGGACACTGTCTGCCCACCTCCGTGGCACTCTGCGCTTGCGGAGGAGAATGATGAGTAGATTTGTGCAGCCATTGTTAGGCCTCTGTGTAAGTGGCATTTTCAGTGAGGTTTGAGCTAGTATGAGAGTGAGATCCAATGACACATTTGGAAAATTTTAGTGAGATCCCAAAAAGAAATATATCCAACCACATACAGTGCATAAAACTACAGTCTGTTTCCCCTCTAATTGGTAATAAATGTAAATGTTTAGTTCTGCCTGGCTTGGGAGCTATGAACAACACATCTGTCTGACTGCTTTTTCAGTCTTCACAAGGACTGCAGCATTTATACCATCTGTAGCCTGTGGAGGAAGAAAAAGGCAGGGAAAGAGTGAAGCAGAAATTTAGACGGTGGATATTACTTGAAGTAGATAGTGAATTGATTTATTCAACAATTTATTGAGTACCTCTCATGGCCTGGGCACCCAAGGAGGATGCCATTGAGTTGGACGGAGATAATAAATCTCCCCCCCCAAATTCTAAATCAATTGATGGGGAAGAGATGTCAGACAAATAGAGATATAAATGTCAAATTTATTACTGAAAACAAATACTAGAGAGAGAGACTTAGGGTGTAGTAATAATGGATTTTTCTAAGAGCAAAGTCCAGCATTAAACAAGTCCCCCTGCACAAACAAAGACAGCGCTCTAGGACTGCAGAGGGGAGAACACAGACCACTGGAAACATGGCTAGGAGCAGACTGGCAGGCTTTCTGCAGGTCAGCAGAGCCCACGCAGGAGGGAGAGAAGAAGGGGCTGCACTGGCTACAGTGCAGTCTCCCCGCTAAACTTGGATGAGTAAGTGTGCAAGGGAGAAGAGCCAGGGCATGCAAACAGATGCTATTGACTTCAGCTCTCCTAAATGTTAGGGTCACCTGGAAGCTTTAGCAAAACCTACACTCAGTTCCCACACTCACAGATTTAGATTCCATTGAACTGAGATTGGGTATGGACATGGGAATTGCTTTTCAAAAAACTTGATGCAGAGTTGAGACTCCACATTCTACCAGAGAGTTAGGGAAAAGGAGCCCTCACTCTCCAGATACAATGATAAAGTGGGGTAGAGATAGTCACTACCTTCTCTAAGACCTCTCAACCTCCAGAAAGTGAAGGCAACCAAGTGGCCTCAATGCTGCCTGCTGAGTGCCATATGCGCTCAGATAGTGGAGGGAACAAAGGCCTTGGGTTAGGACCTTCCCAGGACCATGGGTGGCTGGGTTCAAAATATCCCCCTGGAAGCAGCAGAAGAGACAATAAGAGAGGTAGATGACTGATAGTCCCACTGACAGGCCCCTTTTGAGGTCACAATAGATCAAGATAGAGTATCAAACAAAAAAGAAGGAAGGTATCTAGGAACATAGATCGTGCATTAATTAGCATCCTTCAGGGCTCAGACTAAAGATAACAAACTTGCTTCTTGGCAGTAGCCCACTTATGGCCTGCCTTGGCCTGTGTGGGCTGTTTTGGGGCCATGGCGAAGCACAGAGAAGCTCTAGCTCCTTGGTTTTGCAGAAAGTCTGATGAGAAGATAAATCTGAAGGGCATCGCCTTGTGCCTGGCATAGATGACAGGTGCTGCCCCTGCTGTTTCTCCACGAAGCTTTGGAAAGTTCTTAAGTCTTTCCTTGGCTTTCTTAGATTAACAATTTTGCTGAAATTCAACAGGTATTTTATTGTGCTTTCTTGTTTAATCGTCAATAACTGGCAAGGATAACAAAAATGCTAAAGATTCTTGAACGTCACATCTTAATGAGTTGTATTGATAACTAGACATAACCAGGATTGAATATCAAATGGCTCAGTCCATTTTGTGCTGTTGAAAAACACTCCGACTTAAATTTTATTGAAATAGAAGGAAGGTTTCCTAATTTCACAGTTATGGGGGCAAGCAAGTCCAAGATTGGAAGAATGTGTCCATTGAGGGCCTCATGCTGTACCATAACATGAAAGATGACAGCACAGGTGGGAGTGTGGGTAAGAGTAGTAAGCAGGTATGAACAAAAGAAAGGAGGGAACCAGAGAAGCCAGCAATGGTCAGCAGCCCACTCTCATAATAACTAATCCAGTCAGACATGAGCGAGCACACTGCAGACAGTGCACGAATCCATGCATGAGCCCCCTGACCTAATTAACTAATGAAGGTCCCTCCACTTCTCAATATGAGGACTACACTTGTATTGAGTCTCCAGCACTTGAATTTGGGGGGGGGCAAATTATATTAAAACAGTAGCAGCAAATAATTGTTTTTCATTTTGTTTAATCTTTATAATTATCCTGTAAACTATGTTTCATCATCCCATTTTACAAATAAGAAATGGAACTTAGGGTAAGCGCATACATTTTCTAATGTCAGCTTTTAAGTAGCAGAGGAAAGATGGAAAGCCAGGGCTTCTGGTTCCACATCAGGTTCTGTTTTCACAACACTACAGAAAGAAAGCAGTGCTTCTCACTTTTAGATACAGGAGAAAAAGAAAGGCACAAGTCCTCGAGATGCACATGCTTGCAGGTTACCTTTAAAGTGTATGAAACAGGAATGAACTAGTTTGAGAATTCTTGCTATGCCTTATTATGCATAGTAGCTACTGTTTCTCTCTTATAAATGTGGGAAAATCCTTTACTTAAAGGCAAGAGTAAATTAACACACCCAGTAAATTTACTTTTCAAAAGGTCTACGAGGTACCCCACTGAATGTAGAGAAATGAAAATTTCAAACTCAGAATTGCTTTTTTCCCCAATTTTATTACATGTCATATCTCTTAGATTAGCATCTGCATTGTATGTTTTATGCACCTGCCGATTATCTACTGAAATTCTATGAAGAATATTGGCCATAAATTCCTTAGATCTGCACTTGTATCTTGCATGTGATAGGTAACTTTTTGCCAAACGAATGGATGAATGTTTAAAAAAATTGGTGCTCTTGAATGCAAAGGGTAATAGGGATGCTGTGTGTTACTTAGGGTACATCACTGGAGAATGACAGCCTTTCAGAGCTGGAGTCTGACGGAACAGGAGGAAGTGGAGAAGGGAAGAAAGGTGTCTTCATTTCTCCAGGGGCCCAGCGACAGCACATTTTGCTATAATTGTAAATGCTGTATGGTTTACTCATCTTAATTTCAAATCGTGTCTTTATTTTGATTCAGTTAGACATTGCATAGTAGCAGTCACACAATATCATTTGTCTTCCTACCCTTCCTAGAGGTCCTACCTTGGCAGCACTTCCAGCTGACTTGCAATTACCTTCGCTTGCTTTTTAAGGAGGCATTTGACAAGGAGATTCACTTAAAGAGAAAGACGTGGTCACTACCTATTTTTTCATGACTATCAGCAACAAAAGCAGAGTGTCTCATATTTGCCTCTCCCCACTCAGCAGCCTCAATTCCATTCTGTAGACATTTACAGAGAGGTCATACCTTGCATGGGCTTTGCAAGGACTCTAGCAGTTTCAAGGATGACTAAGTTTTGTTTCCAGGTGGAAACACTATAGTGGGGGCCAGTAGCTGCACATAAATAACACAGCACAGTGGATTCTGTTTACTATCTGCAGCTGCTACATCATAGGAAGTTTCATTACCTGGAATACCTATCTTATAATCCATCTTATTTAAAATGGGTTTAGCCTCAGGTAAAACAGTGAAAGATAGTATATAATGGCAGCACTAGCCAACGAAGTCCCCTGCATCCTACCATTGGCCTCTGAGAAATCAAACCAGAAATGTTTCCTCACCCAAGGCTTAAAATACCTGGATTCTGAAGGGAGGGGGATTACAGATGCATTCATTTTGCAAGGAAGAGAATTCTCAAGCTATTGTAGCTCTGGGAACTTTGTACTTAGATTTGTTTCAGCTTCCTAAAAGGTCTTTCAGGTGAGCAAATGCTTAGGGAACATGTGCTGCCCACCTCTCTGGGTGTTAGTGGGTAGGTGTGAAGATAAATAAGACTTACTTCCGTCTTTAGAAGTTTGCCGCTTTCTGGAGGGTGAAAGAACAAGTAATTTCCATAAATAACATTGGATCCTTGCACAGAAAGTCACATAGGCTACTCTCCTAGGAGAAAGAGGGATTTATACACCAGGCAGAAGGTTCAGAACGGTGCCTAGAGAAGTCGCTGTTCCCTGGGGCCTTAGAGGTGAGGTGGTTACAAGGCTACAGGTAAGAGGTTGTGAAGGTCTGAGTTAGAGCTGTGAAAATAAGGTGAGGAAAAGGTGAAGAGGCAGACTTGGAAGTTATTTGGAGATGACTGTTGAGGAAGAAGTCTAAGATGATGGAGTTTGGGGGCTGGGATGAACAGACAAATGGGGCATGATTTAGAGGCACTGGGTATAACAGAGAAGTTCAGGGATAGGAGTTCAATTTGAGAACTCAGGGTACATATGGGACAACTAAGGAAGGTGTCAAATAGAAAACTGAGTGTACATGTGATGACAAGCAAGGGACATAAATACCAGCAGAAACCTTATATTCTGGTTCAGCCCTTTTAGATCTGAACCAGGGAGGGAATAAGCAAGAAAGTAAATGATACATGTTTAAGACTCTTGCTTGAGGGTCATGTGGGAGAACTACTTGCTCTAGGAAACAAGAGCACAGAAAATCTCTATGCCTTAAATTCTACATTACAGAGAAACACCTCAAACCAAGACAGGAGTTGGCTCCAATTGGTTAATCTCAGCCTGAAAGCATTTTTTCACTCCCTATTTTTCGTGTCGTTCAGGTAGTTTTTAGTTACCAATGGAATTAACTGAAAGAATCTACTCTCAGAGTTTATTCAGGGTTAGGTGACCTGGATAGTAAAGAATCTGGAAATACTTCCACACAAGGATTAATTTAAATACTTGTAGATAGCCAGGAGAAAGATCTCTCTCTCTCTCTCTCTCTCTCTCTCTCTCTCTCTCTCTCTCTCTCTCTCTCTCTCTCTCTCTCTCTCTCTCTCTCTCTCTCTCTCTCTCTCTCTCTCACACACACACACACACACACACATACCAGCATGTATAAGGGTTTCTTCCATGTATTTAAAAGACTATCATATAGAAGAAATAATAAACTTATTGAATGTTAAGTCCATCAGCTTAATGAATGGAAATTATATGCAGAGAGAATTGACCTTTACTCAGTGAAGACCTATTAAACGCCCACATTTAGTAGCTTTTGTTCTAGGTAAAGAAATCTAATAAAGAACAAGATAGATAAGGTCCCTATTCTCCTGGAGTTCATATGCTAGTGATGGGGAGACAGATAATCAACAAGATAAATGACTTTATGTACTGATGAGTGCTTGATGAAAGAAGCGTAGTACAAAGAGTGTATGACTAAGACAGAGGTACAGAAGGATGGGGTGGGGAGGTCTTTAGACTGGAGGCTTGGAAGGACCTTCTGAGGAGGAGCTAGGTGGAGATCGGAATGACAAGAAGACGTCAATGTTAGGAAGAGCTTTCTGGGCAAAGAAATCGTAGAGTGAAGTGGCCAAGACTCAGGACACAGGCTGGGCTCTTAGGACAAGAAAGCAGGCCAGCGTGGCCGAAGGTAGGGAACAGGGGAAGTAGTGACAAGTAACGTGGAACAGAAAGCAGAGGAAAACAGAGCATTTTGAAGTTTTATTCCAAGTGTGACGGGAAACTATTTTGTACATTTTGAACAAGCAGGACTTGTTCAGGCAGTAAATTATCTAGATTGTACTTTTATAAGATCACTGTGGCCATAGGGTAGAGAATGAAGTACGGGGAAGTTAACACTTCGGCAGAATCCCAGGGGACAAAGGACAGCAGCTTGGAGCAAAGCGATAATGTTATAAACAGAAAAAAATATATAGAGAGAAACATTTTATAAATAAAATGGCAGGACCTGCTGATAGTTAGATCATGGGGGAAATAAGGAAAAGGGAGAATTAAGGATGACTCTGGTTTGGGCTTAAATGCTCAGTCGAATAGTGCTGTCATTTATTAGGGTAGGGACAGGTTGGGAAGAGCTGGCTGTGGGCAATAGATAGGGTTAAGGATTATATCTTGAGTGTGTTACATTGAAATGCCCTCATATCATATAGGAAGTTAAACACACAAGTCCAGAGCTCAGGGAAGACTCATAACTAAAGAATTAAAAGATTGAGAATCATCAACACATCAGTGGGACAAGTGCTAACAGACGAGGGATGGGAACAGGTAGAAAGGAGACCTCAAAACTGAATCTTTGAAGTTTTTAATATGTAGACATGAGTTAGAAGAAGCAGAGACAGTATAAGGGAAGGCCAGTGAAATGGAATGAGAACCAGAAAAACTACCAGAAGGAAAAGTGTTTAAAGAAGAGAAAGTTCTTTCTGTAAGGAAAATTCTGTCAAGAGGAAAGGGGATATAATGCTCTGCATCTCTCCTCTACTGGACGATGAAAACAACTAACTCCACCAGCAGTGAAAGGTCACTGGGCCAGGGTTCAGTCTGAAGAAGGGACAGGTAGACATTTATCAGCAGCTCAAAGCTTGGTCTCCGGACACTTCTGTTATAGATGCTGTTGTGTTCTTGAGGAACACTTTGCCTAGGGTTAGTGCTTCCCATTTTCTCAGGTCTTTATAAATGCTTTTCCTGAATACTGAACGCTGTCATCTGCTTTGATTCGAATTTTTTCCATCAGATCTTACAAACAGGCCCAACCTGGTCCTCTACTGAGCACCTTTCCCTTGCCTAAGCAGACTGGCACTATCCAATTTTGGCTAGGTCCCTGTTCAGCTATGTCCTTGACTCCCTTCTCCATTCATCTTATATTAAGGCCACAATCACTCCTGATTAGAGACCAACTCTCACAACAATACCCATGTGTCTTTTACAACTACAGTCTTTATCTTTGACTAGCACCACAGATCTTTCTAGATTCCAACACATAGTGGCATCTGGTCTGGGCCAACTCTCAGAACCAGAACCAACTTACGATAATCATGACTGTCTAAGGTTAATGAATGCCCAAGTAATTAGGCATGAATGTCCAAGGTCCTACAACAGAAACATCTGCCCCATGAGGAGTGTGGTGTGGATGGCCTCTGAGACCCTTCCAACGTCCAAGATTCTGAAGCATTTTTGAAATACAATATGAACAAATGAATCCCAGCTTCCTTTTTAGGGGAGCATTTAGAAAGAAGTCATTTAATGAAATACAACTACATTTCTTTTTCTCTTGCATATGACTATTCTCACTCTGAAATTCTGTTTTTATATTTTCCCCATATGTTTTATTTTAGGTTGAGGGAGCTCTGATTTTGTTGACAAGCTATTTTGCTCTAGGCTAGCATATTGCTGCTCAGGCATAATTCCAAATGGCAAGATTATACACCAGCATTATAGTTTCTTTCTGGTCAAAGTAGATCTCATATTTTCTTGCACACAGTAGGCATTTGGCAATATTGAACAATTATACTTTAAGAAGGAGGTTTCCTTGGCCAAGCAAGTGGTTTGTATTGCTGTTCACTGTCCGGATCTGACCCAGAGTGGGAAAAGGAGCTCTGTAAATCACCCTGTCTGCTTGCGCCCTCAGTCTAGTCTCCTGGTAACGTTAATGTGACATGTTGATGCTTTCCTATTTGTAAAAGAATGTTGACAAAAATTGTAAAGAGATATATATATATATATATCATTATGGGAATTCTGAGAATATTTCTACACCTTACTAATAAATGACATTAACATGCTAGGCATGAATGTGAGCTCAGGGCAGTCATGCCACATGGCCTTGCTGTATATGCTCATCTCATGGTCACAGCCGTGGAGGTTTGGAAGAGCTCGGTGGGGGAGGACTGTGTCTCACACAAAAGCCATACAGCGGCAGTCCGCATATTCGTATTGTTGGCCTTGCCAAGGGTTTTTAAAGTGTTTCGAGGCCATGCATTCTCCAGTCCTCATTCTTCTCCGCTCTGCTCTTTCTGACCCGCTTCATTCATCTTTGCCACCTGCCAGGCTTTTGGATGCTTTTCGATGTATAAACTGAATCTAAAATATGACAGAATAGGAACTATGGCAGTGCTTGTAAATCGTCATACACAAGTTTTATTTGGACCGCAGCGGTGTAAACACCACAACGTTTTAAGATAGAAACAAATGTAACTATAACCAGCTTTCTGAACAAGTTGGAATCAGAAAAGAGCAAGCAGAAAGCAGCTTTATTCTCTCCCACACCGCCAGCTGTCTCTCATACTCCTCTATGGAGCTGTTTTCCTCCACCACTGGATGACTTGTTCTTAGCATCATGTTTTACTGCCACACTCCAGGACTCATGAAAAACCTGGCTTTTAATGTAGGCAGAAAGTCAGATCAAGTTTGATATCAAAGCGCCCACGTCCCACCTGGTTTAAATGCTCACACCACTCCGCCCCATCCCACACTCTACCCCACATCCTGTGACACAGAGGGAAGAGGACGTTGGTTTCCTCTGTCACTTTTTGTCCACACGTACAGTTTTTCTTCTACTGTCTCTCCCCAGTATCTAAATGCCCCGGTTACCCCTAGCGCTGAGTTCAGAAGGTGGACTAGAGGGAAGGCTGCGGTCTCCTTTGCTACTGTACCATGCCAAAGGGCCGCCTGTGTTTCAGAAGCCCAAGGTCAACATTTTTCTCCATGGGTTGCTTTGTGGGTCCTCACCTGTGTGCCACTAGAGGCTTCCTGTGTGCGGCTGCCTGATGTGACAAATGCCTTTCCAGTTACTTTCATGGTCTCTCGTCATCTTCTGGATTCTGGACCATCAGTACAGACTTTTTTTCTTGGGGTACCTCATCTCTCCAGCCTGTCCTATTGGGAAAATTCCTTTCCAGAATTCCTGAGACTACATATCTTTTGTGAGCTTTACGTATAGCTCACAGTAAAACGAAAACAGAAACAAAACAGGTGGTTTTTAGTGACTCTGGATCCCCCCATGATGACAATGACGAGGAAGCTCACTCACAACCAGCCTTTCTCATGCATTTTCCGCCTTCTCTTACATCACCTGGAGTTAATTAAAGCGCCAAGGGGCAAAACAGGCTTTCACCCATCTCTTTCCAAACCCTGTGTAAGTGACGCAGTCCTCATTTCAGAACACAAGGATGACCCTGACTGTTGTTCTCAGCTTTGCGGCCTCAACGATGGAATACAAAAAAACAAATACTCTTCACATCCTGAGATCCATAAAATAAAAACTGTCCTACCAAGAGCCAATCAATCTTTGCTTCTGTTTGGCAGCCTGTCCTCCAGCAGCTTTTAAAGGCCACCTCCTCTAGCTTCCCCTCACTGTCTCTCTCACTCTGCTGAAACAGTCCCGCTGGGGCCAGAAGAGTTTTGTAATCTCCCATTTAGAAAGGAAAAGAAATGGGTAAGATCTCCCTTGACCCCTCATACTTCTCTGGCTATTGAAACATTTTCTGTTCCTCTTCACAGTCAAACTTCCTAAAAGGTTTTTCTGCACAAGCTGTCTCCACTCTTTGCATCTCCAATTCACTCTGCAGCCAGCCTCGCCTGACTTCCGTTGCCATTACTCAAGTGAAACTACTCTTGTCAAAGTTAACAACCTCCTTGGTGTCGAATGCAATCGACACTGTTCCTTCCTCATCTCTCCGAGTGTTTCTCCAGCAGTCCACCCAGCTGACAAACTTTTACTACACTCACTTTCCACTTTCATCTGCAAGATGCTGCACATTTTTTTTCCTTGAGACAGGGTCTCACTATGTAGTTCAGCCTGGCCTTGAATTCACTGTGTGGCCCCAGCAGGCCTCCAACTCACAGCGATCCTCCTCCTCCGGCCTCCCAAGGCCTGGTAGTACAGGCATGTGCTCCCACGCCCAGCTATACCACACTATTTTAATTCCCTCTTATCTCCTCTTTCTCGTAGTTTCCCTCCAGCCCTCTCCTAACTGACCCAAACAATGGAGTCCCCTGAGCCTCATTTTCAGTCATTCCTGGGTGACATCTCCATCCCCACGCTCCACACATCCATTCCAGTGTTTCCTACTTGCGGCGCCTGGCTCAGACCTTTCCTTCCCCTGCCTTTATATATTCAATGCTTATATCTTACTTAACATGCTGTGTTATAGCCATTTTACCATGAAAGTATTCAAATCAGAGCTTTCCCTTCAGAGATGTTTCTCTTATAGCCTACTTCAGCTCAGAAAACAATGCCCTTCCTGCCTGTCATGAAAGCCAGAAATGGAGGGGACATCCTCATTTTTCCTTTTGCCCCAGTGCCACGAGACAATCACATACTTTACTGATGGTCTGTCATGTATCCATTCTAGATGACTCCACTCCATCCTTCACCAGTTCCTCCTGATTCTACTTCCCAAGCGTAGCTGTACCCCGGCTCCTCTTCCCTTTCACTCGCTACCACCTTCATGTAACCTTCAACCAGCTCCACCACGCGCGACCCCTGCCTTTCACTGACCTGTTGTCACTCTGACCCTCACTTTATGCCCCATTCAGTTTACATTCTGCCTCCAGGGCAATTTCAAAGTGTGGTAAGTTTACTATATCTTAAAATAGTTCAACTGTTTTGTAAGTGTAAAAAAAAAATTGCAGTATCCTGGTAATCCCTGGCTAACTAGTCTCTGCCTTCTTTTCAGTGTCAAAAATGGCCACCGTAACTCCTCACTCACTGCTCTAGCTGTGTAGATCTTGCATTCCCATGGACCAGCCAGTGTCTGTCCCGTCGTGGGCCTTTACATTTCCTATCCTCTCTGCTATGTGTCCTGCTTATTCTCATCCTTCAGGCTGCAGTATAAGGTCATCTCTTCAGAAATGCTGCCTCTGATCCTACTACATAAATTAATGTCCACCTTTCTTTCTCTACGTAGTTTTCCTTTACATGTGTCTGTACAGTTTATGATCATCTGTTCACTGTTTAATGTTTATGAGAAGATCATGTGTCTAGTTTACTCTTTGAGGCCTCCTTAGCACATCTGATTGATAAGATGCAAGCAAGAAGGGTAAGTTACACGAATGAACAGGTGAATTGGGCCAAAGCTTATGAAAGACATTGCACTGACCAGTCCTTCTTCTGCTTGTAGTGTATTTGGACATTACCACATGAGGGAAACAGAGCAATGTGTTGGACTACTGGAACTATTCATACATTCTGCAAATATTTAAGGGATATTTATTCACCAAACACCGCTTTCCTCAGTGGAGATACAGTTAGCAGAGTGTAAAGTTAATGTCTCCATGGAGTTTTTATTCTCATGGGGCGAATAAAACACAATATATTGAACAAGTGAAGATAGGATATACAGTCACACAATGAGAAATAGGAAGACAAAAAAGGCACAAGAGGTAGATAGAGTCAGCAATGAGGGCTTTTAGACTCGGTGGTTGTGCGGAAATCATCTCTGAAAGGGCGTTTGTGAGCAGAGATCCTGGGGAAGAACCTATCTGATGGGAGGAAGAAGCAGAAAGGAGGCCGAAGCCTGAACGAATCGGGAAGGTGGACTAACAGAAGATTAAAGACTACAAGAGAGATACGAGATAAGAGTAAGAGATGATCAGGTCAGAGAGGAGGTCAGGGCTCCACAATAGGCTCTTTCAGAGGATGTGATTAGATGATAGAATTTAATTCTGAATGTGATAGGGAATTTGTAGGCCCTACAGTGGGAATATAGCATGACTTCCTTGACATTTTTGACAGAGTCCCTCTGGCAGCTCTGTGCAAATCAACTAGAGGAAACTAGAAATCAGCAGACCAGTTAAGAAGCCGTTGTAGACACAGAGAAAAATGTGCAGATGGAGGCTGTCCTTTGAAGGCAGAATCAAGACAACCTGTCAGCACATAGGTTATAAGTGCAAAGTAAGATTCAAACGAGGTGCTACGTTAGGTTGAGCAAATGCTTGCCATTTACTGAGAGGAGGCCATCTGGGGGAGGGCCTGTCATGGGTGGTGTTGTGTATTGCCGGCTTTTCTGTTGCTAGATACAGTACTCAACACAACTTAAAGGAGAGGCTTATTTGGCTCATGGTTTCTTGGGAGTTGCCTCCTTGTCCTCTGGCTCCAAGGCAAGAACACCATACAGAAGGGCATGGTAGAACAACGCTGCTTAGTTCACGGGGGCCTGGAGTGGAGCAAGGAAGGAGTGACACAGAGGAAGCGGCTGGGAGGCAGACACAGAGCCCAAGGTCATGCCTCCAGCTCCATGACCCACACAGACACACCCAGAAGTGCTTTACTAATCCCTCTGGAGCCAATCAAGTTGACAATTAAGCTTAACTGTCACTTGGTGAATGAAGAGTTTTAATTTGTCCATGTTATGTTTGAACAGTATGGAAAATTGAAATAAATTGGTTTGATAATGCACAACTTTTAGGTTTATTGTGGTACAATGGTAGCCATGGAAATAATTGAAATGTGTGAATCAGTTGCTGCCCGCCCATACTCATTACCAAGTTATAATGAAAGCAAGTCTCAGATCAGGTTTTATAAAATGTGCAGAGATAATGTCATTCACAAGTAGGTACAGGGCAATTTATAAACTTGCTGTTAGGGTTTGTGTCTGGATGTCTCCCCAAAGCCTCATGCATTCATGGGGCGGGCTTCTTGGTTTATGATTGATTCATGGTCCAATGTTGAGATTATGGATGTGAGTGCTACACCTGCCCTGGGGCAGGTGGTTTGCATACAATATAAAGGAGAAGAAGCTGCTTGCCACTGCTTCTCCCCTTTTGCTCTTGCTGCTTTTGCTGTTTTCTGCTGCCATGAACTGTTGCCCTCTGCCATGTACCATTCTACCTTGGAGCCAGCCAAGTACGGACTGCAACTTCTATAAACTGTGAGCTAAATAAACCTTTCTTTCTTTAATTTTGGGCATGAGGTATTTTACCCCAGCAATGAGAGAAAAGTAACTAAGACACCTGCTTTGTAAATTTACTATGATCTCAATCCACCATCATTCCAGGTGTATCAACCACTGCATAGAATAAGGAGTTCACCCAGCAAGAGATAATATTTCAAGCTAGTGTCAGATCTTCAGAAGTCCTTTGTCCTAGTGGCTTGAAATAAAACTTTTTAAGGAACAAGCTTCAGGTACTATGCCTAAAAGTATAGTCATAAGCCTTTTGAGATTCTTACAACCTGTTTTTGTGTGAGCAAAACATATCCCCAAAACATTTGAACCAATCCCTATATCTTGATTACCTCTAATTCAACCTATGAAAGCCCATTTCTAACATCCATTATGCTGATTAACAAGCCACTAATTTCACAAATGAAAACCTAGTTTTGACTTCAGCATGCTAATTACCAAAATGTCTGGTGTTGATCAGAGTTAAAGATAGCTGAAGTGCTTGTAGTAGCTGCCTCTGGAGGAAGGTCTTGCTGTAACGAAGCCAGCTGTGGTGTGAATTCTTGATTAGAGGACTGCCAGTAGCTTAAAGTAGTCAGTACACATGTTTGGTTCTCTCTGGCTCTCTCTCTGTCTCTCTCTCTCGCTTCTCTGTTCCTGTTTCTGTCTCTCTTCTCTCTCTCTTGCTTTCTCTGTATGTGTGTATAACAGTACTCTAAAACAGATGACAAGTTATATCATGCATTGCCTAGTAGACATCCACAAGGAGGCTGGATGCTGGATACACAAATATGCTCAGGACCCCAGGAGAACATTTTTGAGTCCTCTGAATATGAATGAGTTTTACAGCCAAGGAACAAGATGAGCTAGCTCATCAGGGTAATAAACACAAGAAGGAATGATGCCCAAGTACTGAGTTCTGGGACACTCCAAATTTAGGAGCCAATTAAAGGAAGAGAATGTTGCTAAGGAGATAAAGAAGTGGCCAGTTACATTAGCATATGAGCAGAAAAGTGTGAAAAAATAATTTTGAGCCAGCTGTGGTGATGCATGCCTGTAACTCCAGTACCCAGGAGGCTGAGGCAGGAGGATTGCTGTGAATTCAAGGCCAGCCTGAACTACACAGCAAGATCCTCTATCAAAAAAAAAAAAAAAGAGCTTGAAAAAGAAAGACTGTCCAAATATGTCAGTTGTTCTGAGAAACCAAGAGAAATGAGAACAGAGCAATAAACACTGGATTTACCAGAGGACACGCGCTGGTGTCTGCGTAAGGGAGGGTCCCATACAATAGTGATCCCAATGAGGAAACCTCACTGGGTGGGCTGAGCAGAGACCAAGAGGTGAGAAGTCACCACAGTTTGGACAACTCATCACTTTCCTGCCTACACAGAGAAAATGAGACATGAGATGGTAGCTAAAGAGTGCAAGGGGGCTGGGAGTATTTGGTTTTGATGTTGCTTTTGCTCCATGAGATATCACAGCCAATTTGAACTGGCAGGAATGGTCCGTTAGAGAAAAGCAAAAGGACAGAGTTTTCCCTCCTGATGCTGTGCAGTAGGAGGACACAGCTAACACCTATGCTTCCTACCCCAGTATGGATGGAATCTCCTGATGATCCACTGGGATAGAAAAACAATTTCCAGAAGAATTAAATTCTAAAATAAAAGACCACCAAGGAAAACACACCTCAGTCCTTGCATCTCTGAATCATGGGATGCAAGTGGCTTCTCCTCTGTTACCCGTCAGGAGGGAGTTTTGCCTGACAGACTTTCTGATGGGGCCAACCTGTACGTCCTACATTCATCCTGAGCAGTGCTCCCTTCAGCCTCCACAAGTGCAGAAACAACCTCTGTTCTGACAGTGTGTGCGTAAAAGTGAGGAGAAGCAACACCTAGCCATGAGCCAGGAAAGGACCACAGTCACCCCGAGTACAGCTGATCCTCTCTGCATCTTTCCTCGGCATCATGGGTCTCGGGTTAGCGACTCATAAGCTGTGCGCAAAGTACAAACACTGCAGACCTGGACGGGGCCAGAAGTAAGAAGGCTCGATGGGATCCTTTTCTTCCCTGCTTACTCCACCTGCTCCCAAGGGCCTGGCGCTCCAGCTAGGGGTAGATCTGTGCACAGGCAGCCACCCTCTCACTGCTGAGGTCTCTCTCTCACTGAGTCACACGGTTCATTCCCACGTTTCAGTGACCCCAGTGAGGGACATCGAGAAAAAAATCTGGCCTCACAAAGGCCTGTTTTAGGTCCTTGGCTCGCATACATACCCAGCTTGAGTTAGCCAGCAACTTTCACCTGAAACTTTGCATCCTTTTCTTGTTGCTAGCTCTCCTTTCTTTACACTCTGGTTTATTAAAGAACTGAAAGAAACATCCCTGCATTCCCTGCCGTAAAGTAAGAATGGCCACTTGTGCACTGCATGTAGACTGAAAATGCACACCCTACGCAGTATGTGTTGTGACATTTCCTAGACTGCTCCCACTTCTTTGACTCCCCTTGGCACTTTGCACTTTGCCCCCATGGGGCAAACACCATAAGAATCAAATGTGTTAGGTCCTTGGGCAAGCTGTTTTCTCCCCTGGAAATGTACTTGGCCCCTTCTCTGTCTGGCGAGCTCTCATTAACTCATCAACAACCAGCTTGAATGTTCCTGCCCTTCTGAATCCTACTGTTGTGGGCAAAGGAAAGTTTATTTCAGGGGAGGGGGTCTTCTTTAGCCAAAGCACATCCTGATAACCCCTTCCTATACAATGTTGCAGGTGAACGTCATGGGGAGTAGGTCCATGACCTGAACTGACTGAAGAGAAGAATTTTTTTCCTGGTTTAGTAGAAATTCTTTTCTTTCTCTCCCACTAGATGCAGACAAGGAAGCCCATTGCTGAGTATGCTCCCAACCCTCAGCCCGCAGTCCTTAGTGAAGTTGAGGTTAGCGTCAGCCCACAAAAGGGGCAGAGCTGAGAGAAACACAGAGGTAGAACTGCGGCCCCAGCTGCACTGCTCCTTCTACCTGCCGTGTCTTGAACACTGTGTCTTGTGAGATAAGAAACGTCCTTATTGCTTAGGTCATTTTGACTGGGTTTCCTGGCACTTGCAGCTGAATGTGCCTTTCCCCTGATGCATCCACTCTCCACTGAGGAGAGAAAGCATCCCTCATTGCTCACTGCCCCCGAGGACTCTGTCATGGATATTGACACATTCACATCCCTCTGTCCACACAGACTGTGAAGTCATCAGGATCCGTGCACCTTTACTGACCTGCACAGTTCCTGCGCTGGTGGGTGCAGAAAGTATGCCCAAATCAATGGATGAGTCCTTTGGTAATTCCCAAGCTCCAACCCACTGAAAAACATATTATTAAGAAGAAGGTAACAAATAAGCAGGTGAAAGAAAAGCCTACTCAAACACAGAAAGCCGAGTAATGAAGGGAGTATCAGTATTTGGGGATTAATTAGTGTCTTCAAGTTTCATTTGCTATTGTGTTCCTACTCTCAACAGGGACAGAACATTGCAGCAAAATTGAAAGCAAGTGAAACCATCTCAGAGCTTATAAAAAGTCCAAATTTCTTTTAGTTTCAGTTCTCATCTTTATCACTTACCAGCAATTTGACCTTGACAAATTCTGAGAGCTTCATTTTTCTTCTCTGTATTATGGGGGTGATAATATCTCACAGGGTTGCTTGAGGCTTAAACAAAGTTAAACCTGACTTCCTATCCTAGTGCTCAGGTCAGAATAAATGATGAAGAGCAAGCAGGGAGGTGTAAGAGATAAGTGGTTTTGTGTAATTTCATTTGTTTTAATTGGGAAAGGTTTCCCCTTAAGAGAGATACTCTCCACTGTCATTTCCCTACAGCTCTGACCCTTGATTTCTCTCTCCGATACGGTCTGAGCTTAGCCTAGACACAGCAGTGGAGATGAAGGCAAGACCTCTTTTGAGTTGTGACGGGAGCATTACAGCTTTCTAGTTGAGAAAATACCCTGGAATTGTACAAGTAGAAAGATCAGGTAGGAACAAAAGGATGCTATTCACTAGATGCCTATTCTTGCTGGGCAGCTGTCTCCCAGCCTTGGATTCAGTGAATTGGTTATTGTCATCCCATTTTACAAATAAGGACTCCTAAGCTTAGAGATTACACGAACTTACCCAAAGCCACACAACTAGTCAGAGATTGAGCTTCTAATCCAGTCCACTTGATTCCATACTTAGGGCGGAGCAGAGAGAGCCAGGCAAGGAGAATTGGGTTCTACTGCAGCAAAGCAGAACCCTGCAAGATGCGATGATCCAGCCAGAGTGCTTGCATTATTTTATTGCCCTAAGTGAAAATAATCCATTAGCAATTTAGTTTATCCCCTGCAGTTGGTGCAACACAATTCCCTGACAACATGCACTGAGGCCATTCCACAGGAGGATCAGAAAAGATGAAGTAGGACTCTCACAAATCATGTCTTTTACATGAAAATAGATCAGGCATCTAGAAGAGGCGAACTGAAAATAGCCTGAGGGAGTGAGAGACAGAACATGTGAAACAGAGAGAACTCGGCTGAAATACCTGTGATTCAGTGAAGAAAGGGCACTGTTCAGAGAGAGGTGCACGCAAGGGAGGGGACAGAACGACGTTTTCTCAGGAATGCTTAAGCCACTCATTCAGCCCCCAGAGGCAAAATCATTCCCCCAAACACAAGGTGTTTTAAATTGTGTCACCTTAGTTAAAGCACTACCTCCCTAGTAGCATGCCTGCCCTTCTAGCAGCATCTGCTCTCTGAAAGGAACCATAAATAAGTACAAATACTTAGATGAATGAATAGATAGGTACCACTTTCCCCCAGGTTTAGAATTAATGCATCCTTCCTACATCAAATTTGAAAAGTACAAAAATCCATAATGAACAAAATCACTGATCTTATTACACAATGCAACCATTATTAGCAGTTTTATCTGTTGATTTTCTGACTTACACATATAAGACTATACACATACACACACACACACACACACACACACACACACACACACACACACACGGTATTTATGATGTTTGCAAAGTAACACCCAGAAATAGAATCCCTCATTGTTTAAACAGAGATACATTGCTGGGTCTTTTGTAGTGTCTAGAATTATTATACCTGTGTTCTAAGTGAGCTTAGATTCCTACAGTTTTATAATTTGAGATTTCATTTCTGTTTTCTCTTCTGCATTATGGAATGTTTCAAAACTATTTATTAAACCCACTTATCTCTTCATTTGCCACCTGATTCTCATTGCCATCTGTCTTGGTTTCTTTTGCTTGTTGCTGAGACAAAATACCCAACACCCAAAATGAAGGAAGGAAAGTTTTATTTAGCTTACAGTTTGTGGAGGTTTCAGTCCGTACTTGGCTGGTTCTGAGGCAGAGTGGCACATGGCAGAGGACAAATGTTCATGGCAGCAGAGCACAGCAAAAGCAACCAGAGCAAAAGGGAAGAATGACTGCAAACAGCCTCTTCTCTTCTCTTACATTGTAAACCAGCTACCCCCACCCAGGGGGCATGTAGCTCTCAAACCCATGGGGCGTGTAGCTCTCACACAGTCTCCATGCCTTCCTCTTCCACAGGCTCAGGATTTGTACAAAGTAAGCACCTGGGCTTCCTGCTGAGTTACTCAGCCAAACCTCTAGCCTCCCCAAGTTGACACAATGTATAAACCATAACAATCCACCCCTTGTCAACTTGGCAACCAGACACATTTCTTTAAACCAAGACTCATGTATATCCCTTTATGCAAAAAGCATTTAGACCACTTGCAAGAGTTGCCAAAGTCCTAACAGTTCCAGCACTGCTGAAAATTCCCAGTTCTAAGTCTCCTCCAAGATGTAAGGCAAACTCTTTAGTTACAAGCCCCCATACAAATGAAAATTAAGCATTTCCAACATTTAAAGGCACAAAATAAACATTACCATTCCAAAAGGTACAAACAGGGAGATACAGAGCACTGGGACCAAAGCAAGTCCAAAATCCAGCAGGGTTAACATTGTGTCTTGTAATTCCACATCCAGCATCTGAAGCAACATGTTGTACATTGTGAGCTCCAAAGGACTTGCCTGAGTCCACTTCTATGGCACTTCTGATGGTTACAGCCTCCATGGCTTCTCTCTTAGGCCCTCTTTGCTCCCTCCTTGCAGCTTTCCTCAGATGATCCATGTTCCTGGCTTTTCTAAACTTCTGAGGTCTCCAATGAACCTTTTGCTTCACACTCACAGCCTCACATATTGCCCTCTCAGGGGCACACTTCCTGGCCTCCCAGGCCTTCTGAAATCTGAGCGGAAGCCTCTAACCTTAGAACTCTTGCATTCTCCATGCACCTAAAGCCAGGGCCACGTGGATGATGCCAAGGTAGGCTGCCACCTGGAGCAGTAGCCAAACTTTCCTCTCTGTTGGCCATAGGGGTCAAGTGCCTGGATTGCTGGGCACACTTTATCCAATGCTGAGGAACAAATTCTCTACGCTGCCTCCATTCTGGAACCTGGTGCGGCCGCAGCCACCATTCTGGAACATGGCACTCTTTGGCTTCCTTCTCAATGCAAGGTCTCTCACCTTTACAGTTTTGAGGCTGCAAAGGGTGGAGACTTGCTGCTTGTGATACCCTCAGGCCATCTTTTCCATTCTCTTGTTCCTTCATAGCAATAGAGATCACCTCAGCCTTATCTTTGCAGTCCAGAGCTTTACTGGAGCTTCCTTTCTGGCCAAACTCACAACATTTTAAATCATCCTGCTGGGCTCTTTGCTCTTGATTCTCAATATAGATCTAGCTAAAAGCTGCGAACAATAGCCATGCCATTGCCCCAGTATTCGACTGCCTTGAAATTTCTTTTGCCAGATTTATCAGTTTGCTGCCACCCTTAATCTCAGTCTTAGGCAAAGTCTCTGGACACGAGCACAATGCAGACAAACTTTCTGCCAAGCCATAACATACATCATCTGGAGTCCAACAACCAATGCAGTCCTTCTTCCCAACAGAAACCTCCTGAACCTGGTCTATACCGGCAGGATTTCTATCAGCTTTCTGTTCTTCCAAGCTCTGACTAGACATCTCCAAACCTTTCTAAACTCTTCTCACAAGCATTCCAAAGGCTCTTGGACCACATGGTCAGGTATAGTCACAGCAACGACCCCACTCCTGGTACCAAATTCTGTCTTGGTTACTTTTTCTCCTTGCTCACACAAAATACCCAACACTCAAAATGAAGGAAGGAAAGTTTTATTTAGCTTACAGTTTGTGGAGGTTTCAGTCCGTACTTGGCTGGTTTTGAGGCAGAGTGGCACATGGCAGAGGACAAATGTTCATGGCAGCAGAGCACAGCAAAAGCAACCAGAGCAAAAGGGAGGAATGGCTGCAAACAGCCTCTTCTCTTCTCTTACATTGTAAACCGGCTACCCCTACCCAGGGGGCGTGTAGCTCTCACACAGTCTCCATGCCCTCCTCTTCCACAGGCTCAGGATTTGTACAAAGTAAGCACCTGGGCTTCCTGCTGAGTTATTCAGCCGAACCTCTAGCCTCCCCCAGTTGACACAATGTATAAACCATAACACCATCTCTACCTCTTAAATTGTCTTCATGGGCTGATGCCATTTCATCTCTAATTCAGTACTGTTCTGTAATTAGTCATGCATGTATGTGTAAATATACAATGCACATATGTATTCTAAGTACTGTATATATTTATATGTGTGAGTAAATAAATATTATGACCACTTATTTTAAATTTTTACTTTTTATGCCATGGAGGTCCACAAACACCTCCTAACAAGGATTATCTGTAGGCTTTTTCTCTGGGTTCATTCAGTTCTCCAGAGAAGACTACCTGTCTTCCTTTTGGCTGGAGTTCTGGAGATGAATGGGAAACAAAGGCTGAAGTACTTTTCTCAACACTGACTTTTACTTTCCCCTTGTTTTAACACTCTTTCCTTTGGAACCATTGTGGGAGTTCAGAGAAAACCCTGAGGTTCTAACTGCTGTTCGCTGAAATTTCCGCGCAGCCCCCTCAAGCTCAGTTCATCCTCTGAGTGTCGCTGTGGGAGTGCTATACAGTGAAGTTTTGTGTTTCCCCAGAATTTATACCCCAATGTAGTTGGATGCAAAGGCTGAGGCCTTTTAGAGGTGATAGATCATAATGGTATAGCCCTGGTGAATTAGGTTAGTGTCTTTATAAAAGGCACCCTAGGAAGCACACTTTTTTCTGCCACAATGTGAAGAAATAGCCAGATGCCCTCATCTATGAGCCAGAGAGAGCCTCTGTCAGCTGTTGAGTATACCAATACCTCCATTTAGGACTCCTTGGTCTTAGGAACTGTAAGCAGTAAATTTCTTTTGTATGTAGTCCTTGCAGTCTACAGTGTTTTTAAATAGCAATCCAAGCTAGATTGTGCTAATGGACACAATGGTTCACCCCTCTCTTCACCTTTGCCCTTTGTCATTTGACTCTGTAGCTCCTCCCATTATTCCCTCATCCCCTGAATTTAGAACTTTACCCAATATTATTTATTAAACTTTGTACTTTTGCTTCCACTCTCAGATCTTCTCTGTGCTTCAGGGTGTGATACCTAACAAATAGTATTCAGACCTGCTTAAAAACCAGTTTCCACTTTGACTGTGCTCCCCAGAGGCACCACCATAAGTATTCTGACTCCCCAAGAAGTTGTCAGGTTCAGACTATGTCCTGTGCTAAGGTGTGTGAAGACACCACTATCGAGGCAATATTTCCAGAAGATTCATCACCTAAGCTGTTCTGAAATTTTGGGTGTGTGTCTTGCAGGTAATGACCTGCTCAGCCAATGTTTTCTGGTGCTAGACTTGCCATTTGGTGCTGGTTGTGTTGGGGGAAGAACTAGCAACCACGTTTTGCATCCTGATAATACTGAGGCTTTTGCCTAATTCCGGTGCCTTTTGGAAAACTCCAGTGAATCCCACCACTGTGAACAATGAATCATAGGACTAGAAACCGAACATGCCATGTAGGATGTCTGCCCCCCTTCAGAGGTCATTAAAGAAGGCTAGAGAGTAAGGCTGAAGTTTTTCATTAGCATTTTCTCAACCCTGGGCTATAGCTTCAAATGCTCCTGATGTGGATACCCTTCTCCGACTGAAGAATATGTACTCCAGGCTGTTGTTACAAATGTACTTTCCCATATGCCTCCGGGGAAAATGACCTGCTGCTGGAAATATTCAGTTGATCATCTTCCTATGTCTCTTAAAGCAATGCCACTGGCTTATCTCACAACTCATATGATTGAAATGGTGTAAATTTCTGACAGTGGATCATGGTAAATACACACTACCTTTTGGAATCAGAAGGTAGATTGGGAATTAAGGATTATGTGTTTAAGGCCTTCCTCTTGCAAGGCAGCAGGCAAGCTCCATGGAAACTGGCTAAAGCCCAGGGCTTCAGTCAATCAATGCTAGTCAACCAGAAGGCTTGGATCCTGGGAACCTGATCAAATCATGAGAGGGTCTGGTGCTTTTCCAACCAAGAATGCTGATGGAGAAAATCTTGCCAGTGAATCATCATGTCATGCAGTTGTAACACCAAGTCTTAGATCTCAGTTTCCTGTTCACATCAGAACTGGAACTGGTGCTTTCTTAGCCATTAACGTGGAGTTGGCAGAATAAGACCAGAGCTAAGTCAGACAGCTTCAAAGTATCACAGTCCAGAGCTGTCGTCCAGTATCCAGGACTGCTAAATTCTGGGCCTTGACCTGTAATGTGGCAAGCAATAAGGGCCCTGAACACACTAAAGTGCCTGCATCTAAAGGCTTTCCCTGGACTGTTAAGCCTAGCATATGTGCTGATTGTTGGCTGTCCTCTTGCATAGTACTCAGGACTCAGTTCTGGTATTTTGTTCTCCCCTATTCTCTCCCTTGATGACATCCTCAGTTTTGCTTGCCTTAAATGTCATCCATGTGTTGCTTGGCTCTCAGACACATGTTGTTCTTTTACCTTTGACTTCTATGACCTTGGGCGTTACATCCCAACTCTCAGTTCCATCTCTATCTGAATGTCAGACGGATATCTCAGACTCATCATGCCCGGACTAGAAAACTCTCTGTTTTCCACCGCTGCTGTCCTTTCCATGACGTGCTCCCTGCCACAAGGATGCCATCGCCCCCACCTGGAACACGGATTCTTCTTCTTCTATCATGACACAGCTCTGCCCCGTTCTCGCAGGGCAAATAAAATATCTTTCAAAAATGGGAATAAAACCATTTTATGTCACTGCTTATTGTTTTAATGATGGTACAAATTCCAAATTCATGTGGCATGGAAGATCCCCAACCACCTTCATGATGACAATAGCTCATGCTTTAGGACTACTTAAAAAATCTCAGTTTTGGAGTATCTCTCCATTATTTTATTATATAATCTAAAGTAAATACATAATCTAAAGTAAGTCCTCATTCTAATTTTTTAAACTCCTTCACAGCATTTAATTACTTAATTTGCTTCTTTAAACAATTGATCTATGAGCTCTACAAATGCAGCTAGCATATCTGTTTTGTTCATCACCATTTTCCCAGATTAGGGACAAAAGGGTAGTATATAATAGATGCTCAGTTCATATTTTGGACTAAAATAATAAACATATTTTCAACGTGTGTTTCCTGAGCATGTTCTCACGGTATTACTTAATTGTCTTTTAAGCATTGGTCAATATTTTTCTTTTACATGATGGCTGTTTTCTAGCAATGGAGAATTGAATTGAATGTATGTTTAACCACAAAGGAGAATCTAATATGACTTCAATTCTGTATATGAAGACACAGATCCTGGGATATTGGTAGATTATCCACTTAGCTCTGAGATTCACCTACTTCTACACAAATAAAAAGTACTATGTATCACAGGTCTTTGGATTTCTTGAAAATAATTAAATACATAAATATCAAATTCATTCAAGCAAGGAGTTCTGCGTAAAGGTTTGTCTAAAGATTTGCACTTTAATAATTATTTCCCCATGTCAGCATTAAAAATTCCTTATTCAATTGGAGAATGTCCTCAATTTTTCTCAAGAAAGAGTTGTCTGTGGTATTTACTAATCTTTTTCTTATTTGAAAAGGCTTTGAATAACTGTTGATTGAGTGTACATTTGGTGTAACAATCCTTTCCCTCATGACTACTAAAAGTGCAGATGTTGCTCCATTGTCGTCTAGCATTTCTTATGGGAGGGAATAAAGAATAATCTGACACCACCCTAACATTAGCACCTCCATATATAAGCTCTCATAGTTTTCTTCATTTTCTAGGAAGTACTCAAAGTCTTACTTTTTCATTTTAACTATTCAAAAATTATGCCTGACTTCATCTAGGTGTAGGTATCATTTTATTAATTCTTCCTATGAATGTGAACAATTTTGATCATCTCAATAGGAGCCCTTTGCTCAAATCAAAAAATATTTTCTGGCAAGGCATGATGACAAATGCCTGTAATCCAGGCACTCAGGATGCTGAAGCAAGAGGATCACCATGAGTTTGATGCCAGCCTGGGCTCCATAAGAGAGTTCAGGGCCAGACTGTTTTCCTAAAATAGAAGAAAGAAAGAAAGAAAGAAAGAAAGAAAGAAAGAAAGAAAGAAAGAAAGAAAGAAAGAAAGAAAGAAAGAAGAAAGAGAGAAAGAGAGAAAGAAAAAGAGAAAAAAGAGCTTTTCTGTATCCTTCTTAATTTAATCCAGTTTAAATTGCAACAAAAGTACTTTTATTTACCTGGTAAGTTTTCGTCCCATTCCTCCTGTATAGTCTTCTTTTTCATTTTCCCCCTATTCCCTCTGCAGTGTTGAAGAGCTTCTCACATTACTCTTGCCAGTTGTGATTCACTCTCTTCTCAGCAGCAATTCTGTTCCCAAATGCCACAGATGTAAAATCAAATTCTTCTACAGGAAGCCCTGATTTACAGCTGCTAGACTCATGCTCCCACCACACAATTTTATGTCTTTTCATGATCATACTAATCATCTAAACTAGTATTAAAGAGTATTGAATGACTGGGAGGGACTCTACCACCCCCGTTGTTGCCTCGCCAAGTCAGTGATCTCACTTGGTTAGCAGTGAGATGGGACCTGCCACAGGCTTGAGCTGCGGGAACCTTGTTCAAGGAAGCTGTCCGGTGAGGCACTTCCTGAATGAGAAGAGCAAAGGATGAGCAGAGGAGAGCTACATGATGAGCATTTACTCTAAGAGGGTCGGAGAGACCAATGCACTGCCTCTGTGAGGTCCTGGTCCTGCAGCTGACCAGAAGGTACCTCTGGGTACCCATAGCCTCAAGCCAAAGATCACAGTTTGAGGAACGAAGCAAGGACTGGAAGGCAAGAAGAAAGAAAGGAGGGAGGAAGAAAGAGGAACAGGGAGAGAAACTCAAGTATAATAGAATTAAAATATTGCTATCAAGCTAAACTGAGACTCTTCTCATAGATACCTGTGTTATATGCAGGGAGAAATTGTCAAGCTACTAGAACTAGCAGCAGCATATAAAGTCCGTGAAGAGCTTAATCTGATCAGTATTTGTGTCCCTCATACCTAGCAGAATGCAGAGTGCTGAACAGTCAAAAATGCTTCTTGAATGGGAAAACCTGAATGAATTGAATGTATTGAATCCAACAGCAAGAGATGTGGGGAATAAGTACAACAGGATCTGCTCAGTACTCCTGAAATTGTACAGCTTCCACAAGGGGCCCCATGTCCATCCCTCCAAAGTTGATCTATTTTGGTGTTCTAATCAGGTTGCACACAATTCCTTCAGGTCTGCTACTTTATTATTTTCCTGTATGTATGTTCTCATTTTAAATCTATGTGTCCTCAGCACTGAGACAGTAAAAGTGAGGGCTTATCAGTCTTTAATAAATTAGTCAAAAAATAGAAGGACTAAGAGGGAGGGAGAGAGGGAAAAAGTGAGGGACAGAGAAGGGAAGGATGGTGGGGAGGAAGGAGAAAGGGAGGGAGGGAAAGAAGGAGGGAGGGAAGCTTCCTATTCTAACCTTATACATGTGAAGTTAAGAGAGCTGTGAGGATTGAGTTGTGGAGCTTGGGGCTACTGCAGTCAACTGTGCAGACCATTCTCCAAAGTCCATGACAATGAAAAACCACTCTGTTCAGTTGGACTCAACTTTGTTTTATAATAAACCCACCCCCCAGTTAACAGGTTAAAACAAGCATGGACATTTACTTACCAGACAAGTCTATGGGTTGACTGATTTAGACGTGGGCTTAGCAACACTGACTGATCTTGGCTTAACTCCTTCAAATATGTGTGATCAGCAGTGGTCATCAACTGAGTCAGGCTAGGGGTGGGTGTTCTCCATGCACGTCTCATCTTCATCCTGGGACTAGCAAGATAGCCCCACTTACTCTTCTCATTGTAATGGCAGAACTACAAACACAGACCAATCATGCAAGCATTTTCAAAGCTCTGCTTGAGTTACCCCTCCTAATATCCTATTGACCAAAGAGATAATGCACCGAGACCATTATTTACTTGCATTAATCTAGCTGATTAATATAATGAAGAGGCTCTTCATTCCTGTGAGAGCAAACAATTGTTTTTAAAGCACATCCCAGGCAAACCACTGTGTGGTACAGAAATAAATAATTTGGGGGTGGGGTACTTCTAGGCTTTCCTAGAAATTCTAATCACCAATCACAAAGTTAATTTTCTTTCCTGAAACCAGAAGGGGTAATACGTGGTCAACATGTATGATGGATCTAAGATATTACCCTACTTGCATGCTGACAAGCTAGTTTGCCACAATTTCGTGGGTACTGACAAAAGACATTGGATTCATGGGTCAGAAGCAAAGAATATTTTATTATTCACAGTGTTAGCAACAGCCAAAGATTCATATTTTATGTCAGTTCCCTGAGCCAAATCCCCCAAAGGTTCCACTTCCAGGGTGAAAGAAGACCTGACTTCTCAGTGTGTTTTTTTGTGGGAAAGGACAGGTAGCTTAGTGAATCCAAATACTATATGTATAAAGCCTGCCTTCCAGGGCTGTTAGCAAGACAAGTATCACTGAAAAGATGGCCAGAAATACCAGCAGTCAGTACTGTTTCTTAAAAGGCAGATGTATGTAAGAGCTCTATGGAAAATTCTATCCCAGAAATATAGATCTTCACATTTACCTATGTGCTAGTCTTGGCCAGAGTCAGGATTCATGCAGGGCTTTAATTGGGGTTTTGAGTACCAACACTACAGTGGACCCAGTTTCATACATAGATAGAATAGTGTGGAGTGAATACCATTTAATCTTCAGGCGGTCACCTCTGCTTGCTAACTATGTTTGAGTCCATGCTGTCACTGACTAGCTAGATAGTTGGCACAAGGCTTACCTTTAATCTCAGTCACCCCACCTAGGAATTAAATGACAGGGTCTGCAGTATGCTCCTCTACAATCCTCTTTTCACCAGCCTCTTTTACCCAGCATCTGTGAGTGTTAGATAGTGCTGTTGTCTGGAGAACTGCCCTTGGATAAACAGAAGCCAACTCACCCAAGATGCTAAGTCATGCCTCTCCACAGTCTGGGGTCAACTGAGGTCCCAGAAAAAAATGCTTACTTAGCTCTTTCTTCTGTCCTGTCCGCCTTGCCTTCTCCTGTTCTTGTGAGATCCCTGCTACACATCACGTACATTCTGATCCTTGACTTGGGCTCTACTTTTAGGAACCTCATTTAGAGCAGAGAGAAGTATTTGCCCCAGAGAGTCATGATCAAGCATAATTAGATATAGTCCAAATGAAAGGAGTCGTAATAACGTTCTTAACCATTTTTGACTCTAGCCTTCAAGGTGGTACTGCGCTCTAACTCCTCCAGTCTGCATAGCTGCTCTTCCTAGCTAAGATGACCTCTGGCAGTTGATTCCACAGGCCTAAGGGTGTTCCAGACCCCTGCCTCCTATTTAGCTGGTCATTTCAGCGGGGCTCCCTTCTCTTCCTATTACGTCCTGTGGCGACCTAAAGCATCGCAACTGTAGATCATCCAGAGAAGGCGTACAGCCTCCCACAAAGCCGTATGACTTACAAGAGTGTGCATGTGTGTGTGTGCGTGCGCGCGCGTGAGACAGGCAGACAGACAGACAGACAGAGACTAAAATATCTGAAACATACTCTCTCATAGTGGGGCTTACAACCTAAAATAATAATTAATTTCTCCAGCTGTATGAGCCTGGGAACGGTGCCAGAAAGAACAATGATTCCCTGGTGTTACTCTTAGCTTCCAGACCACTGAAGTTACCTGCTGTTTCTCCAACTTACACAGAAATATATGCAGAAGCATCCCAGCAATGCCCCCGGCCGTGCCAGTGCCCAGAGCTGCCTGCCACCTTCACTTGTACTTACGCCGCCATTAACGCCAGGCTGCTGTTTCTGGATGATCAGCTTCTCCTTCAGTTGCACTGAGTCAGCCACTTCTTAACCTCTGCAGTCGGTTGTTTGGGCACAAAAGCCAAACTGGACACTTCTTAAAAAAATCTTTCAGTCATTTTTATAATTCTTTAATTTCTGTTTCCAGCACCCCTCTGAACTCCAGAATGAATTCATATGTCCTTCCTTTTCAATTCATATGTCTGTCCTCAGAACTCATTTTGATGACCACCTTTCTATTTAGAAACCAGAAATTGCTTTCTGCCCTCCCCCACCTGCTTCCAGTCAGCTACTTCCCTTGAGTTCAATCAACTGGGCTAAGGTTATATCTTTTTTTTCCCCTTGACATTTTTCCCATCTAAATAGAGAATATTCTGGACACAATGTACCATACCCTTCAAAATGATATTCTGATTGGCAGCATTTGTTATTAGTATAGAAGCCATGTCTCCGGAGTCAAAGTAGCTGGAGGTGAGTCATGAAAGTCCAGCTCGTATCAGCAATTCTTTCCTGTTCATACAGCCCCCACCTGTACAGCCAGCACTATGCCCCATGTTCCCTCATGAAAAAACACAGAAAAATGGCCTAAGTACCTAGGTAATATGGGCTAGGTTCATCTCTTGTAAATAAGCATCTACATCACAGAGGTCTCAAATTAAGCACAAGTAAAGTGCCATGAAAATGGTCTTGGAATCCCACCCCATCCATCCTAATCTGTGGCTTCTCCAGTGAATCACAGGAAGGATAGAAGCAAGGGAAGTATGGAAACTGGCCATACAGAATGTAAATGCTTCTATATGGAGTGCTCTTTGCTTCAGTGAAGCCGAATCTGCAAATCAGGAGACCTGTTGGCACTGATTTATTTCAAAAAAGAAAAGATTTGTGCACAATCAGTGCTTAGACTCATCTTCACTCCCAAGGCCTCAAAGGGAATCAGGGACATGGCAAAGAGACAGGCACAGATGCTGCTGGAGAGCGTCCTCATGTAGAACATTCAAATCCCTTGGAACACCAGCACATCTAGATGCTTCTCTGAATTTTGTTTCTCAAAACTCTAAAAAATTTACTCTTGTGACAAGTCTTGCAATACCAAGTTTTGAAAGCACCCTTTCCTCTCCATGCCCTTTCTATAAATATTCACACAATTCACAAGTGGTCAAAGATGAATAGGTATAGAGACTATTCTGTGTAAACCAACACAGTGACAAAGGTTTCAGAATCTAGTGCGGGGCTGGGGATATAGCTCAGTTGAATAAACGCTTGCCTGGCAAGTGCAAGGTCCTGAGTTCGATCCCCAGTACCACAAGAAAAAAAAAAAAAAAAGAATTACAGAATCTAGTCCTGGTAGTCAAGGAATAGAAGGAAAAGTACAGCAATCCACCTCCACCTCTGGTAGCAAGCAAGGAGTTGTCACTCTGAAGCTGCCTCAGAGATATCAACACAATGTGAAAGGGCTTTTCTTCTAATCTCATTTCAGTTTGGTGTCTGAGCATAACTAATACCCAAATTAAGGCATTTATTTATACCACCAGAAAAAGGCATTTGTCCACATCATCCTGAAAACTAAAATGGATTATGTTATACTGATGAGATTGTAATAATGAAAGGTGTGAGTCTGTAAAACCCAGAAAGTAGAGTAAGAATGTGTTTGTCTACCACTGCATAGGAGAAAATCACATTGTAAACTCTGAACACAGGATTACAACTTGTTCTGGGGAAAACAAGGACAGTGTATGCATATTCTCTGCTGTGATGCACATTTCCTAGGTAATTTCACCCACTTGTATGCAAGATGACATATATACATACACACATATGTATGCTGATGTGCACATGGAGATGCCTCGCAAGACTAGTGGACATTGTGTCATGGATGTCATATAGACATCTCACAATCCGTGGATCTACAACTGACCTCAGTGCCTTCTCAATAGCCACAACTTGAATCTCCTTCTGTCTTGATCCTCTCTCCCTCAACTGTGACTGCCCATCCATAAAACTATTAATTCTTCTCCTGTAATATGGTTAAACTGATCTCTCTCTCTCCTTCTCCAATGCTACTGACTGAATTTACACCACTCAGTCTATCTTATGAGTTATTTCAATAACCTTCTATTCTCCCGACCTCCAACCTTGTCCTCTTCTGTTTACTTTTACAAATTTCTCCTTCCACTGCTTAAATGACTTTTCAAATCACAAATACAATTCCTTTGTCCTGTGATAAGTGGTTTTGCCTTCAAATTTGCACCTAGACTCTAACACGGTCCCTTAGCCCATCCATCCAACCTCACATCGGATCACTACCCTCCTTGCGCTCTAATTTCTACCAAAGTGTGTGGTTCCCTGGGAAGTGTGCACGGTTTTATCTCACCACCGCCCCTGACCCCTGTTCCTTAAGTGGATCTCATTTATCTTTCAGGTCTCCCAGTATCACCTGATTTGGACTATTGCCTCTTAATATTATTTAGCATCACATTTCACATATTGTGAAGGTTTTCTCTGGGAAGGCTAAGCTCTTGGAGATCAGCAATGTCTTACTTGTGTAGTACATCACAGCAGCTCAGTAGAAAAATACTCAATTTTAAAATTCTGGTCTTTTGTAGAGTGGGTAACATTTCTTGCAAAACTTTTCAACTCTGTTTTTAGTCTGAAGAACTTGAGATTGCTACTTACGTTATTTTGTAGTGGGAAAAAGTCTAGACTGAAGGACACAGGATCCCTAATACTAATAATGCATATTTTTCATTGTAAAAATGGTTGAAAACTGCGGTATCCATCAAATGCCATGCTGAATCACTCATCATAAGTCAGTTCTAGGATTAGTCTCCCTGAGAGTAACTATAGATGTTGAGAGGCTAAAATGTCAAAGGGTAAGGTACACTCTGAATACTAGTGATGCCCTCCAACTCGTGTGAGTCATGTGACCTTGCCAGGATTTCTGTATTGGCCTGAGGAACTTCAGGTGGCTGGAATCATCACAAAAGATGAACAGTAGAGCAAGCTCTGCCTGACATCAAGCAGTGAGGGACCTGGCGGCTGTGGGTTGCGTGAGGTACCACAGAGCCTTCTGCCTTCACTCCTGTGGAAGCTGTTCAAGTTTACATTTGATTTCCTACTGACACAAATAGAACCTCAAAGTAAATTGCTCTCACAGATGTTCAGTCAGTGGGAGTCTATCATGGACAAAGGAAGCCATCTGTCTTTTCCATACACACCTATTCTTACGAAATGTTAAATGTCCTCTCAGCATTTGGCCTGTTATGCTGCAGTGAAAAAAGGCAAACTAGCCTTTCTAGATTTGATCCTGGGCACCTGGAAAAAGTATGAAGAAAAAAAGCAGTCACTAAAATGACAAAAACAAAAAAGGTAGTATCTTTAAATGTAGCAAATTATCTTGCCCTACCAATGCCAAGGGCTGGGCAGGGATTGTGCATGTGGAGAGATGAGGCCAACAGTTTCCAGCTCTGATGCCTGGAGAGAGTAAAAGAAAAATTCCAACAGTGAAGATCACTCGATATTAGAATCATTTGTTCAGAATGAGGACTGTAATATTTTATTCTGAGGAGCCACAGTAGGATAGGACAGCTAGTCTACCTGAGAAGTCAGCTGTCCACTTGTCCAAATGCAGGAGAATGGACTCTATGGTTCTTACTTTCTCATCTGGGCCTGTGATCCCATAAATCCTCCTAATAAAACATGGTCTGACTTACCAAGTAATTTATATTTATTTTTCCTTCTGAGTTAAAAAAAGTAATTGGCAGGTGGCTCATCCAGGGTCTCAGTTTTTCTGGTAGAATGAGACTTTTGTCATTTGTAGCAGTGCCCAGTGACCATCCTTTAGCACTTGAATGAGGCATACAAATAAGAACATAAAACAGATTTATAAATGAGGAGATTGTACCTGGAGTGGCCATTTCTCCCAACACTGGCTAGAAGTACCCAGCATGATGATTAGCCAATCTGTAATAATCTGCAATAATAAAAACAGCAATGACAATAATCATGTTCCTGTTGCTAAAATTTTCACAATGGGATTTTGGAAATTGGGCAGAACCAAACACAAAAGACAAAAGGAAAATCAATGGAAACCAGCCCAACTTACAGCAGGAGAAAAGGCAATGCGAGATTCTTCTACTTTGTGGAGAAAACAAAGAGATACGTCAGAGAACATCCTACTGAGTGAGAACCTGATACGCTCATTTGTCACAGAGGCACTGCAAAAAGAAGAATGAAAAACAAAATTCTTCAGAGTAGGAGGAGCTTACTATGTGTTTATGGATGTCTGACCATGATGACTAGTATCCTATAGCATGTGGAATCATTAATAGGTTCTAAACTCAGAATTGTATACTTAATATTGTGTGTGTTTATTTGGGTACCCTTACATCTGTTTGGTAATTACTGGCAATGAAGCACAGTACCACCAGAAAAATATAAAATACCCTGATGTTATGAATGCATTAGTTTGAAACATAAAGGTTAAAATGTATATATTTAACAAGTGCCTATGAAACATTATACCTCACTAGTATGGGTATGATTCATTTTAATAAAGCTTTAAGTTTGTAACAAATCTCTTCCATTTCTTTTTGAGTACAAGATTCTCAAAGTACTACTCTACTATTACTGGTTAATTGTTGCAGAACCAGATTAGGAAGGAGAAGAAATGAACTCATTCTAGTTTTAAGTGAATAAAAAAGACAGACTTGAAATCACGGGCTTCACTTCTCCTTTTTGACGACCAGTAAATGAGACAAGGAGGAGGAGGGGGCAATTCTGTTGCACACACTCCTCTGCCACCCTCTCCCATCTCCATAGGAATTGAGTGCGTCCTTAAAGAGCAACAGGGTTTCAGACATCCTGGACAAGTTCTTAGGAAAAAGTCATGGCCCTGCGTTAGAGGTCTATGCTAGACCTTCTTATATTCTGTACTGCTCTATAACAGCTCAGAAACTCATCATCACAGAATGTCTAAATACAATCTAGGAATGCAGTACTGTGGAAGACCCTGCAGCAGTTATAAATAACAAGAAAATTTAAGTATATTTACATGTAAAAAAACCCTCTGAGATATAGGGAGAAAAGAAAATTACAATATGATATATATACTATGAAACTGTTAATGTAAAAACACAAACAACAGTATATCTTTCTGCCCATAACTAGTTTACTGAAAAGTCTAATTCACTGAGATACAAAAATAGAGGTGATTTTTTTTCAATCACTGCCTTTAACCACACTGACTTTCACATTTCAAACCCCGAATGATGTGGGGCAGACCCCGTAGCATTCTGATCACTGTCTCATAGAAAACACTCCAGGTTCGAGCTGTTCGTTATGCTGGTGTAAGATGTCAGCCTCCTACGCTTCCTTCTCAGCTCGTTCAGCCTGACCCCAGCTAAAAGACTGAGGAGGAAGGAGGGAAACTCTGACTCTCTCCTCTCTTCGTCCCTCCCTCCCTGTACTCTTCCCTTCCTCCCTCCTCTGCCCTGTACTGCGGTAGAGAGTTTGGAATTGGAGCGTTGGTGCCTTTAGGATGCTCTCCTCTCTGACTATGGCCTTCAGTGCCACTATGTTGGTAGAAGATGCCCTTCCTTGGGAACCTCAGGTGAGCTCTTCCTATAATGGGTGAACAGCTCTGATTTGATTTAGTCTGGTGCATCTCAGTAGTGAGTTGAAACTACATTCTCTTGAGGACAGGACCTCCTCTTCTGGAAGTCTGCCATCTTCGCCAACTAATGGTAAAATTGTTCAAACTTCCTTTCTCTATGTGCACTTGAGAGGTTCAGAGGACTTATTCTCCCCAAACCACGCCATATGTAGCTGCTTTAGTTTTACCTTTGCTATCCAATTCTATTTTTATCTTGCTAAAATGGGTGCTAAGTGAAGATCGGCAAGTCCACTATCTAAGCAGATGCCCAATTAATGAAATAAAAGTCACTCTCCTGTTTCCCCAGACACTCTAAAAATATAAAAGTGGTTTTACTGGAGCCTTCCTTCCTATTTTGGTTAAGGATCAAGCTAAAGCACCTCTTCTCATTCCTTGTGATGTTGGAGGTGACTGTGAAGCTGAATAACCCCTCATCCTCCTACTACATACAAATACAAGTTTATAAATAAAACTGACTGGCAGTGTTTGTCTCCTCTAGGGAGGGGCATAGGATGATGAGTAAATGGGCTTTGATGTGCATCACTTGGGCTCTTACAAAGAGAATGTTTTCACATAGTTCCTCCATTAATTCACTATATTGGCTGTCCCTAGAGCTATCACATGCTCTTTTATCAAGGCCACTAATTTTGGAGACCTCCAGATTGTGATGAGCATTGTTGATGCTGCATTGATAAAGTTTTGCCAAAGTTTGATTAGGGAATTGTACTTTTATCCAAGAGTATAATTGGCAAGTAATTGGAGTCACAGAATGCAGTACAGATTCCCCTTACCCACGTTGCTAATGGGACACAGACTATAAGTCAATGTTCCTTTCCATGTTCCACCTGCTACAAGTCTGTGATCATCTGCTAAACTCTGACTAATGAGAGCAGTGGAAACCCTCCAGTGTGGAAGGGACATTCTGACAACAGCTCACAGAGGGAGAAGATGTGGTGCTGAGCAGCTCGTGGAGTTACATCTTGTCAGGTCCTCCTGACATCCATTTAGAGGACAGGGAGATGCTTAGGCACCAAGCAGGAGGCCTGGCATGCTCCTCTCCTAGTTGTTATTCTGTACATCCAGCTAAAAGAAGGTCCAGAAGAGCCTCTACTGGCAAGAAAATGAGAGGGTGTAGCATATCACCATCTCTAGCAAGTTTCACGGACATCGGACAGATGATTCAAAAAAGAAATAAAAGCGGGAAATTGGAAGGTTTCAGATGCAGCAGAAGCCCTGTGATTTTAATTTAAGGCAAGTTTACCTTAGGGTGTATGGTGCTCTGAAAAGCATTCCAAAGTTTTCTGCATGGTACTATCCTTCATATGAAATCACAGAATTGTGATCTTGTTTTTAAAGTGAAAATACATGGTTCTTCACTCCTAGATTACTGTCTGAGTTTGAATTATGATATTTCTTTGATCAATGGCTGACAAACTTTGATGCTGAAAAGGAATTGTAGAGACCCTTCAGTGCAACTATTTCACTGTGAAAAGTAGACAAAGGGCTCGTACTGTTCTACCCAAGGCTGCAGTACTGGAACCTAGCTCTTCACTCTCCCCCATGTATCACCTTCCACCCAACAATTCTGCCACTAATAATACAAAGCAGTTCTTAAAGGTATAATCTACTTAAAAATTATTGTTCTCAAATATCAGTACTAAAGGGAGAAAATAATAGTGATTATCACAGTTACTTTTACCTACACAATCTTATTTGATAATAGCAGAGACAAAAACAGCACAACCATTATTAGGCCCATTTTATAAATGTAGCCACTGAGTTCAGACAGATTATACAGTTTGTCTAAAGCATGCAGAAACTACCAGTTCTGATTCTTAGTTTAGCTCTTTTTCCATATCATCAGTCACAAGTCTTTGTAGTTTCCACAAATTTTTAACATCATAATTGACTACTTTACACCTGAACTTGATGTTTTATTCGTCTCCACATGGAAAAGCCACACGTCAACCGTGTGTTTATTTTTGGATATGTCTGCTAGAACTTTATTATGAGACTATGGATATTGAAATTAACAGCCAGAAGCCACACTGACTCAAAAACGTACAGCCTGAGCCTGTTTTTCATTTCCTTATCCTAGGCTGAATGCCTTTGGGAGAAGGTTTCGGTTGCGCAGACTCGGGGATACAAGAGCGAGAATGTGGTGAGTGTCTTACAGGTGGATGTTTTAGTGCCTCTACTCCTGCTTCTCCCCCAGGGGCTTCTGTCTCCCTCGAGCTTACTGCACCCCACCCCTAAACCCTCTAATGCACACACACAAAGGCACCCTCAGCCGCCCTGTGAAGTCCCGTAAGCCCGCTGCACCAGGCAGGCCTTGACACAGGGCCTCCACGTTCTTACCTTCAACACACACCACCGGGCCATATTAATTTCTGTCACAAGCAGGGTAGGGGGGAATTGGTCAGTGAAATCTAAACGGGCTTTTCCTATTTATTGATACAATTTCATGGCAAGAGCAATTTTCAGAGCTTATTTTCCACTCCATTGAATTCCATGTTACTGCAAATGAATATATTCCTCGGTCAGTGCAATGGCAAAACACAGTTGTAAGTGCTTTATGCTTCATTTGGATAAAGAGTTCAGGATATTACCAAATATAAAAGGAAGCGAAGGGCCATATTTCATTAGAAAGCTGTCTCCCCTGTTAATGAAACCTGATGTTTGTGGTAGATGTGTAAAAAACCATAGCAAGGACTTGCCTCTCCGGCTGGTATTCAGTAAGGCAGCACAGTGGTTCCAACCACCACCCAAGGAGTACACTCCTTTTCCGCTCAAACCAATATCCACGTGCCAGCCCAGGGAGCAGAACGAAACTGATTGTGGGATGTGAGCTGGATGTTTGGTAGGAAATTGAAAATACCACCCTCAGGCCAAGGTATGTTTTTCTTCAGGTACTTGGTTTTGCCACCATTAATAATTAAAGGAAGGCAGATGCTAACATTGGGAAGTACAGACGTCAACAGGTCAGGCCTGCTGTAGGCTTATGTATTTTAGCTTTAAAAATGGTTCAGTGGGATATTGTGCCTCATGGTGGCTCACTCTATACTGTGGGGTATATTTTTACTTTTCTTCTCTTTGCCCTTCCTTTTACTCAGCCCAAATTTACTCTGTAGATTCCATTTTTCCCTTACTCTTCTGTTTGGTTCTTCCCTTTAATAAATGTGAAACTTTGTGACTGTCAGAAAACTGATTCCATGGATAGACTTCCAGTATTTTATCTGTTTATTGGGTACTGCAAGAGCTAATGCTGTCCTATTTTTCAAATGGGAAAACTCGAGAGCAGTCAGAAATACTCAGACTTTTAAAAAACTAGGTCACTCCAAAATACAAGTTCCCCAGCATTACCAACCCAGAATAAGGAGAGAGGGCCCCCCCTATGCCTGGGCACACACAATCTGGCCTTTTCTGCATCTGCATCTCTCTAGAGAACCACCCACATCACAATGATGTTCACCACATATAACTAGTTCACTTCTTTTCTTTTCATTTGAGAAACAGGAAGAGTGAATGACTTTTACAAGTGCTACTAAGACCATGCAACAAGTCCAGTGTATAGATCCTACTTTTATCAGTTACATGGCAGATAAATTACATCCTACATTCCAGTCTCATTAAATTCCCCAGAAACTTCCAAGTCCATATCAAGGATTCTATCATTTATGTAACTCCTTCTTATCATCTTATTTTTTGGCCTACTCATGGGTGCTGCCCTACCTTTGATCTCCCCATTTCCTGTCTTGGAGATAAGGTTTTACCCCAACTTCTACTTCCAATCCTCTAGATGCTGCACTTCATCAAACTCATTTTTGTGATACAAAAGAAGGCCTGAGGCCTCTGCAGAAAAGGAACATCTATGGACTCGGGTCTCATTTGCTTAGCAGCCTCATCTTCTCATGCCAAGGAGGGCCTTTCAAACTAGGCATGAGGCAGACACTCTCTGAGCCAGGATAAATGGTTAGGGCAACGAACATTGCTATGATGGTTCTAAACCTTCAAGAACTCTTTTCCAAGCTGTGAAGTCTCACAGGTTTGCCTTTCTCTTTGTGTTTGGCCTGTCTCCTGCCATCAGATTTCATGTGTAGAGAAGCCGACTGAGTAGTAAGGTCTGATTTGATCAGGGCTTTGCCCTGCTCTCTGGTCAACTGACCTACTGAACACTAAGCCTAGCTTTCTAACTCAGTCTCTGGGTCCTGGCTATGCACCCTGCACATCCAGATCTCACACATATGGACCTCGGAGCAAAATCTGGTCTGCAACCAATTTTCTAAGCACCCTGAGCCTTATTTTCCTCATTTATAAGATACATATAATACCCATCTTATAAAGTTGTTGAAAAGTCATGGTTAAAGATGTTCAATACTTAATAGGGGCCCAATGAATATTTTCCCCATTCTTCTCCTTTTACCTGCATATTATACTCAGTATTTGTAGCTGGTCTAAATTTGGATCTGACCCCCACAATCTAGAAAATTCTTTCCTTAAGTGCAGTAGCTTGTTATTATGTTTTTCTTGAGTTTTAGTAAGAAGTATTTAAAAAGTCCAAAGTGATGTTTTTCAATAAATCTTTAAGAATAAAATTTTTCTATTGCTTAAAATCATAACTTTATCAACACAAACAAAAAGAAAGCCTTCCATGCAGTTACCTCAGATGAGTTACCATCAGGTCTCACACAGTTACTACCTAATACATATCTCTTTGTTTCTCTCCCCTGTTAATCTCCTATAGAATTTTTTTCTTTCCTAACTTAACCTGTGTTCTTTTATCACTTAAAGTGGGTAAAGTGAAAGGAAGATCTTCAAGGAAGAATTCTAGATATTACTTCTTGGTCTTCAGCCAGAAAGACATGTCTTTGACTTCTAAATATGTTCTCAGTGTTCATGAAGTCATTATTGGATTTTAAAGCATGCATTTATTGATCACATACCATGTATTAGTCACTCAGCTATGTGCCAGACACCTAATGTCCTTGACTTGGAGATTCTGTGGGAGACCAAGATGTAAGAGAGAACTTTAATGCTATTAAAACATTGTGCTAGGATAGAAAAATGACGCTTTGAAGTAGGAATATAGTGAGCTCTCTGGTGTCAGGTAAAGCCCAGAGTCATCACTACAGAGTATTTGTGTATATTACCAATCATCCACTTAGGTGATGAATCCAACTTTGTCCGGAAGAATCATAATGTACTGGAATGCAAAATGAGAACATGGCACTCGTGAAAGTGTCATGAACGTTATATTGCATGGTGATGGAGGCATGGGCTTGGACCTTTGGGGGCTATGAGAATCAACACAGAAACAGTGACTGTAGAACTAGATTAATTTTCTCTCATCAAAGCTGAGCAAGATCAGTCAATTAACACAGACAAATACCAGAATATTATTCAAATACTTAGAAATTAGACCACTTTCAAGTGAAAGCAAAGGAGCAAAAATTCCTACACTGACTATCTAAAAAAACAACTGAGGGAAAATGGTAGAAGTCATTTTATTTACCTTAAATAGGTAATATTAAAACAGTTCCCTTTGATGGAACTTGAGATTTAAGAATTAAGGTAAATCCAGGTATAAGGCAGTAGAGAGAATGTTCTAATTGCACAGCAGAGTATGTAATTATGAAAGCCATGACATCCACCTACGAATAACCTTTTCCTACAGTTATAGACTGAGCTTCTTGGAAGAACAATTTGGTCTTGTTCATCTTTTGAGGAGTGGATGGAAAATGGATCTGAAGAATAACCTAGAAGACATTTGAGGGTATTTTCTCTTATCTGCCTTATAAACTTTTAGAGTTTCTGTTACTTCATCTGCAAACTATACATCAAGTAAACTACCACCTCTTAGGAATGTTACCAAGATTTAATTAAATAATGTGTGAAAAATGTCTGGCACTCACAAACTCAATTAATGCTTTCCTTTTTTTCCCTTCTATTTCCTGTTTTGCCTTGTACACAGCAAAGAATATAGCCACAGTAGATACTCAGAAAACATGTGGCATATTTTTTCTTGCCATTTCCCTGCCTGTAATAACTCTTCTCACTTGTCACACCTAGCATGATAATGGAACAACACCTTCTTCCTATCTCCCAGAACATTTTCAGGTAAACTTAATTAGACTCCATCTTACAAAGCTGTAAAGTTGTTATTATCCCCATGTTGTAGTTAGCGAAACCAAGGCACAGGATGGACCCCTAGCATTCTCAAAGTGAGACAGCTACTCAGAAGATGGAACCAAGTTGTTTCTGCCTCCAGAAATAACCACTTTCCTTCCTGACTATGTACATCCAGTTCCCTCTCCTTTTTTGGTACGAGGAATCAAACTCAGGACCTCATGCTCTCCCGGCAGCCAGTGTCACTGAGCTCCATCTCCAGCCTGGTTCCTCCAGTTCCAAGCTCACACTTTTTCTGGTACAACCACATCCATCTGTTCACACAGATAGCTTTTCTTCTCCTAAATTCTTCATTTGGTTTGAGGTAGCTTTGATGAGGCAAAACCCTGAGGTCCCAAAGGAAGAACTTCATGATTCTGAGTTCTATAAAGCATATTGGCTTGCAGCCACCTCTTCAAATGTCTGCTAAATCAGTCAGTAAGTTCTTAGGGACAACTAATATTAGGTATTGAGTTCTGAAAGATACTGGAACTGCATCTGAAGATCTTGAGCCATGAAGACAGATATGATATTGAAATTACCCTAATCAGTGCAGGCAGCTCCTTTTGGCTCCTATTTGCCCATGGAAAATGAGGTACCAGTTCAGGTGCCGTGATGTGATGGTATTTAGCTGACCAACTCAAGGGCTGACAGAAGAGAATCCAAAGGCAACATCCTTCTCGAACAAAACCTTGTTTGGCTCTTCTCTTCCAAAAGATGATAATCACCAGTGTTTTCTCCTGCACCTTGTTGAATATCAAAATAAGGTTCTTTTGTCCACTAAATCTGAGCTTTCCAATAAAATACAATTTTATAGAGCCTTTTTGCTACAATAACCCAGGTGTCTACCACAAGATCTGGCACATTGTAGGTTCTCAATAAATATTCATTGAATTAATAATTAAATTAATTTCCCTTACCATTCTGAAAATTCTGACTCAAAAACCATTCATCCTCTCCTTGCTGATACACTTTGGCTAGAGAAGGGAAAAGAAATGACATAGATTGACTGCTATACCGTACCAAGCACTGTGTTTCCTATGAATGTCTTAGTCTGCTTTCTGCTGCTTTAACAAAATATCTAGGACTGGGTAAAGTTTTAAGTACTAGATGGATGTTTGGCTCATAGTTCAGGAAACTGGGCTCCCAGCTCACACATCTCTACAGCACCAGCATCCGATGAGAGTCTTGCTGCACCATAACATGGCATCTCCTGGTTGCTCTTCCTCCTGCTCTGCTATGACTCCTCCTCCTCTCCCTCCTCTTCTGCCTCTCCTTCCTTCTTCTTCTTCCCCTCCCTTCCCTTCCCCTCCTACTTCTTCTTTTTCTTGTTCCACTTATCCTCCATGTCCTCCACACTGGGGATTAAGCCTCAGTGTTTTTGCATTAAGCCACATCCCCAGGCCTCCTCTTTAAATTTTTTTATGTTGAAACAGGATTTCATTGAGTCACTAGGTTATCCAGGCTGGAAGTGCAGGTGTGATCCTCCTGCTTCGGCCTCTTCTTAGGAATTCACTAAGGTCATCATGAGTATCCCACCCTCAAGATCTCACCTAACCCGAACTGCCTCCCGAAGCCCCACCTCCAAATATCATTAGCATATGAATTTGGGGATTAAATTTCGAAGGCCAGAACCTAGAGAGGACAAATTAAAACCATAGTAATGATATTGTTTAATTCTCCTTACAACTTAATGAAGTGCATATCACTCTCATTTAATAAATAAGAAACTGAATCTCTTCATTTTAAAGAGAAAAAAACAATAAAAACAATGATACAGGATTTCAAAATCAAGTTAATAGGAGATTAAGAATGGTTAATATATTGCATATTGTTATCTTCAAAGTAGTTGTGCAGATTACAAGATATAGCCATGAAAAACTAATCAAACAATATAAGCACAAACCATAGTATAATTATCTTAGCTATCATGTGTATGTTTACATATATATATATTTTTCCCTTCCTCTTTTTCTCCTGTCCTACATCCCAGTTGTTCTTTCCTTTTGAGTAGTTTCTTTCCCTTTCACTGTATCTATTGTGTGTTTTGGATCTTATTTTCTCTTTCAGTTTCTTACACTAGGGAGACAATACAATGTTTACACATGTGGGTCTGATTTATTTCACTTAGAAGTATGGTCTCCCGAGTTGCATCCATTTACCTTTAAAAGCCTCAAGTTTATCCTACTTTATAGCTGAGTGGTACTCCATTATATAAAAATATCACATTTTTTTATCCATTTCTTGGTTGATGGGCATTTGGGTTGTTTCCAAGATTTAGCTATGACAAATTGTGGTAAACATAGGTGCACATATATCTGTGGTATGATGGTTTCAATTCTTCAGTAAAAATACCCAGAAAGGCAATAGCTGGGGCAAATGGGACATCTAATCCTAGTTTTCTGAGATATCTCCACACTGATTTCCACAGTGGTTGTACCAGTCTACACTCCCATCAGCAGTGGAGAAGGTTTCCTTTTTCCCCATAGCACCTCCAGCATGTTATTGGTTGATTTCTTGATGATAGCCATTCCTTCTACAGTGAAATAGAATCTCAGCATTGTTCTAATTTGCATTTCTCAAATGACCAATGAGGTAGAACGTTTTTTCATATATTTATTTGCCACTTGTATTTTTTCATCTGAGAAGTGCACATTCATCTCAGATGCCCAACTTTTGATTGTACCTTTGAATTTGGGGGCCTGATTTTTTTCAGTTCTTTATATGTTCTAGATAGAAGTCCTCTGTCTGAGGGACAGTTGGTTAATTTTTTTTCCCAGTCTATGGGTTTTCTTTGCACTCTGTTGGTGATTTATTGATGTAAAAATCTTTCTAATAAGATGAGATGCCAGTTGTTGATTCTTTGAAGTACTTCCCATGCAGTGTGGGTTTTGTCATGAGCCGTCTGGCTACTCCTATGTGTGTCAAGATTTCTACCTACTTTGTCTTCCAATAGATTTAGTGAGGAAACTGAATCTATGGGACATAAAACCCCAAAGTAATTCAGCTGCAAGTCTTTTCTAAATCAATGATTTTTTCCATTGTACTTGTGGCGTAGTTTTCATGAAGAACAAGATACTAATGGATTTTCATGGTGTGTTCCCTATTTAACATTGCTGTTTGATACAAAGTTTGAGCTAATTATCATTAATTGGAAGTGTAACAGCTTTGAGTTAATTTTCTAGGCATTATTGTAATGGTTTACATGCATTAATATATTTAGTTATTTCAATATCCCTATAAAATTAGCAATATTGTTGTTCCTATTTTATGGACAATGGATAAAATATATGAGGTACAAGTTACTTTTGAAAAGTCATAGATCTAACAGGAAGTGGGCCCCACATTTCAAATATAGTTAATCTTGTTTTAGCATCCAAGCCCTTAGCAACACTTCTCCTTCCATTTTCTCTCCAAAATCCACTTCTATTGGATATCTACTAGGATCAGCCCATGACTCTAAAAGACTAGCCAGTCCCCACTACAGGGATGAAGGATATCCCAGAAGCAACTCACCATGTCCTAGAAATTTATCTCTAGCATAATTACTCTGGCAAAATTTTGATTGGTTTGAATTCTGTTAAGTCCTGGTCCTTTCAAGTACAGACTAACTGGTGACCTGATCATACTCTTTGGCTCCTTAGAGTAATAACAATTTGGAACATTACTACATTTTTAGATGGTGAATTATATTTTTTTTCTTTAAGGAAAACTTACACAGTTGTTGACTGCACCAACTTCTATCACTTCACTGATGATAATTCTTCCCAAAGTCACTCTATGCTCATATTAAAAGATTCATATTTAAAGGAACTTCAGAGAGTCAGTGATACAGCTTAGCCTACTGGCATATTACACCATAAAGTGACTTAGGTTGTGAATCAAACAGAAGAGCTAAACTTCCCAAAGCCTAAAGCATGGGATGCATAATCTTCTGGGAAATAAGATTGGTATATAAGAACTAAAGTGTGCAAGAACCTCCCTTCATTTTCCTTGTTAACTCATCTCTGCATATATTATACTTGTCCCTTCCCCTCAAAGCAAAGAAAAAAAAATTCTCAGATAAGAGAATGAAATTTAATTTTTCTGGTAACCCATCATGTGAGTATCATTAATACTATGACTTTTTAAAAAAATTTCAAATAATAAAATGAATAGCTTTTTACATTAAATTCTCAAGAGTAATCTCAAGACTGAACCAAATTACACTGAGAATATGCCCAAGAAGTTTTCCTTGCATCGATGTTGCTTTCTGAAATCTAGAGCACGGACCAATAGGTAAAACCCCTGCAATTAACCTAAAAGAGAGGAAGGCTTTGCTAGAACATATCAGAACAGCATTTCCTTCGAAGCTATTTCAGTTCCGGGGTCGCACCTACAGGGGCTTTATCAGAGGCATTCTCCATGCTCAGAAGAGCTGGAGCATGGGACTGACGCTCAATGCCCCAACTGTTCTAGCAGTGTAGAAGCCTCGCTTTCTCTTTGCTTCCTCCCTCCCTCAGTCACCATCATTCTGCTCCCCACAAATCCAAGGCAATGCAGTGAAAAAGAAAATTCTCAGATGATAACAAAGACCTGTGAAGGCTCACAAATACCATCTTATTTCCAGGACCCATGTGTTTTGTTATCAAGTGAATCACAGTTTCAAAAACATCTGAGGTTGATTACTTAGAAAAAACCTTAGGTGCATTCCTCCCAGGGAGTAAGTCTACTAACATAGCCAAATCCTCTCTTTTCATATCCACAGGTTATATTGATTTCGACTTTTTAAAAATCTTTTTCAGACAGGGTCTCACTATGTAGTTCAGGCTAGCCTTGAGCTCACTTTGTACCCAGGCTAGTCTCAAACTCATAATGATCTTCCTGCCTCAGCCTCCTGAGTGCTGGGATTGCAGGCGTGCACCACCACACCCAGCCTGATTTCAACTTTAAAAAGATATCATATCTGTGTCTAAGTAACCACATGACCTTGGACAAGCCACCTCATTTCTCTGGGCCTTCTTGTCTACCCATGCAGTGAGGACACACTGGACTGCTAGACTAGACAGATGATCATCTTAGACTTCTGTCACTCAAGTGCACTGTGATTCTAAAGACAAATTAATTATTTCATTTTCATGAATTGTTATGTATTAATATAGTGCAGAGGTACAAAGACTTTTAATTTCTAGCAAAACATGTCTATACACGCCAAAGTAACCCCATGTCAGGGTTCATATTTCCAGAGTGAGATAGGTTTAAGTGAAGACTTTGTATATTTTATTGAGAAACAAGTGGGATTCTTTAAAAATAAAGTAATATATTTGTCAAGAGTAGTGATTTATAGGGCCAAATCAAAGAGATATTGGAGCAGATGTTCTCAAAGCAAGCTTGTAATTGTCCATGGTTGCCACAAATCAGCAAGATACCTGTATTTACAGCATCGTGTTTACCACTGACATCCATCCCACCTGTTGGAAGCAGATGCCCACAGTTGTTATCCTGAGGATCAGCTCAAGGACAGTGATAAGTAACATTGACTTGGGTCAGTGTCATCAATTCTAACTAAAACATAAGCACTGGGTCAATTTAACAAGCACATCGACCAACCCAGCACAATGTCTGAACAGAGGGACTCGATTCTATTGAGAGAAGCTAGAGATTTTTCCTGAAGCTTTGCTGAGCTTTACAAGAGATGGTTTATGGGCCAAGGAGTGATTCAGCTGTGCTGAATGTACAAGTTCACATTATAATGAATATAGCACTTTTTTACCTTAACACATTCCTGAGGTTGCTTACGTAAGCTTAGAAAAAAATTAGAAGATTCACTGAGTTAGTATCAAGAATTATGAAAGCACTTTAACCAAGAGAAGAGAGCATGGATATGCCCACCACTATTCTTAAGTCTAGACTATATCACTACAGTGGTCCCTAGTGTGCTTTTTGGCATTCCCTTTAATTTGCCTCCAGTTGTAATGAGATAGCCACGGTCTGTAATACAGTAAATGTATAATTAAATGCAGATGATATGCTATTCCTGGAGTACAATTCAAAACTCTAGCTTGACACTACATAATGCCAGGAAAGCCTCAAGCATAGGTTTGCTTGAGAAAATAAAATCCATAGTTAAATGCTCACATATAGAGATTCATAGTATTAATTGGAGTTGATTGGAAAACTTAGTTTTTAGAGCACTTTTTTCATGGTTTATTCACTGGTTTATGTAATAAATATTTGCTGAATTCCTACTATGTGTTGGGCTCTTTCTAAGTCCTGGTGTATGTCATAATATATGCTTATGTGAATCTTGTATTTTAAAGGGTAGGAAGATAGTAAACAGGTATAAATAAACAAAAGACATATATCAGGATAACTTCTATACAGGATGTGTGTCAGTCTGTGCTTATTAGAGAAACAGAGTTACCACAAAATATACAAATATCTATAAGAACTTACAAGATCGCCTTACAATGGCTGTCTACAGGGCTAGGTGTGGAAGAGTGCAAAAGGTCTGTCTGTGCACTGGGGAACCGAAGGATCCACTCAAAGTCCTGGAGTTCACTGCAGTGTCCATGGGGGTCTGTATCAGGAGGCCGAAGGGTGTCTAATGGAACACTGAAGGGTCTGTGCTACAAGCTGGGAGACGAGATGACCTCCAAGGTAAAGCCCAAGACTGGAGCTCCTCTGAAGAAAGAGAAGGGATCCTTTCTTCTCCACTTCCCTTTTATACCATTCCGGGAACACCTTCCTAGAGTGGGTCTTCCACACCCAGAACTATGCTGAATCTATCCAGTTGGGCATTTCTTACTCAAGCTGACACAATAAATCAACTACACAGGAAGAAAGCAAGGAGATCTTATAGAAATAATGTGGGAAAGGCAGTCTTTCTGGAAAGTGAAGTTCCCCATCCGGGTAGCTGGAGTTCAAGTCTGTGCTGCCATTGTAAGTTAGAAGAAGGAGGAAATGGTCTAAAGAAACCGGTATGAGATTGTTAGCTCTCTTATCTGAACCATCAAGGACCTAATAGTGATACATGCTAGTCCTGGTTATCCCCAGGCCTGGGCTCAGGCCTGGGATAGTCATCTGTTCTGGTAGCTACAGTTGTGGATCAAAAAACTTAGGTTCAATTATCGACTTTGCCAATTAGTAACTGCATGATTTTGGGCAAGTCATCTGCTCCAATTTTAGTTATTTCTATCATGGTATTAATGAGCAGCAAATAAATATGAAATTACATGCAAATGTTAATTGTGCTATTATTAGGGCAACTCTAGGAAGTTCATGTCTTCTCTTAACACCCTCAAGATGTCTCCTAGGAAGGCATCTTGACCTTTTCTTCTGGCTTTCTAAGTAAAATGCCCTAACTGTAAACTTTGCTTTTTGGTAAAATATGACCTCTTATATATATTGTGTGCAAACTTCAGTTAGCGAGCAAGAGAAGCATTTTAAGTGCTCTGCACATTAGGAGTTGGAAATGTTTATTAGTCAGTTTGAGGTCTCAGGGGTGACTTCCTTTCAGTGTTCAAGTTACATAAGGAAATAATCAGTAAATAGAAAGATTGCCTCATTATGCAAAGTAAAATACAATCTGCCATAGAAAGGAGAATCATGCCGAGAAGCTTGCTGAACAGACTCTGCCTCCAATTAAGCTCCGATTACAGAGCTGTTCTTTAGTTTAAAATCCATTTCCAAGAATGGCTTAGATTTCAAGGGACATGGTCAACATGATAATAATAATGATATCACGCTGTTTCTTCCATTTCTTTTCCTAAAGAGCAGAAAATACCTCCCCAACATTTTCTTGGCTTTTATTCTCTAACTCAGTTTTGAGAATGAGGAGAAGAGATTCTTTCACTAAACTTCTAGATAGAAACACTATGTGGGGGAGGGAGGGAAGGGGATTCTAAAGGGTTTGCATGGGAAAGAGATTAGAATTTAAGCCAGATTACAGGTGCCTTGCACCAGTTTTACTGATTGGCATCAATTAGTACCAATGAGAGTATAAATAACAGTGAAGCTGGTTTGGCCTCTGAGATAACAAAGATGTCAGTAGATAAAGAATGCCCAAATAAACATCAAGCAAGTACAAAAATTAGCTACATTCTGGGCCATCTAAAATCTATCTCATAAATATTATCACTATGCCTTGGCACCTAAAAGAAAACAAAGGATATATAGTATGTTATAAATGTGAAAGTGAGTTCCATGCCACTATGAAAAGAAGTGTTGCCTACCTTGAAATAATTTTTTTTTAAAGAAAGAGCTAAGAACATACCTCGGTGAGAAGACCCTGGGTTCATTCTCTACTACCACAGAACAAAAAAAAAAAATTACCAATTAAATTTTGACACATCGTTCTTTTTACATTGATTATAAGACATATATTGACTTTAGCGATGTTAAAATGTAAGAAAGCAATGTGTTTAGAATCACTGAGTTACAGTGTATTGACTGACTGATTTGTTATGTTTAACACATCCTTAAAAAGGCACAGGGGAGGCAGGGAAGTCTCAGAAGAATGTGTAGTTAATTTGATAAGAAAGTTTGCCTGTCTGCTCTCTGTGGAAAAACAAGGATTCTTCAGAAAACAGAAGTTTGAGGAAAGATACAAAAAAAGCCTCTAAAATAAATATATGGTGTATGGAATGAATACAACACAGATCGCCTCCCTGAATCCTGGAAAGTCAGAATTAGTGGAAGTTCTCATAAACTTAGAGGAAGAATTTTCAGAACAAGAAATAGGATGTGTTATTTCACCCAGCGGGGAGTCCACATAAGGAACTCATTATTTCAGAGCCAGCCCAGACTAAAAAAGAAAATTTGTACAAAAATGATCTTAGATAAATTCATGGATGATAGAACCATAATGGAGTCCATCCTTTTTACACTTAAATACTCTTATTAAGTCATCACATTAGCTTTTTCCTTCTGTGCTAAATAACAGTGTTTCCTCTAGCTTTCCCTAAAAGTCCCTATTTTCCAATCCTTCAATTTTATCTGTCCTTTAAAATATAAGCAGACCTTGTTTCTCTCTTTAATGAGTCCTTGCAAAAATTATCATAGAAAGTTTGTGTACAACCAAGTGCCAAGTCACTATCAGAGTTTAAAGCTCATTGAGGGCATAGACGTACTATTTTTTCTTTGAAGTACTGTAGCATACAGCACGGCGCCTGTGAGGATGATGAATGAACAACTGACTATGGTTAACTTCAGATATCTGGAACCATTGCTGGAGCCTGAGTCACCTAGGCATGGGGATGCTGCAAGTGGTTTTTTTTATTGTGTGTTTGGTGGCAGAGTCTGAGGAGGGGACGGCAAGATAAATGTTGGTTTACATGAACAGGAATTTGAGTCTGTTGCTAAAAACCCTGAATCCCCAAGTTACATTATAACGCCTATCAGTATGGACTCTGAGGGCTCCTTGGGGATAAAGGTGATTAGCCTGAGCCTAGAAATAGTCAAGTACCTGTTCTTGCTACAAAACTCAGGATAAAAGAACAGGTTAGAAAGGTTAAAGAGGCAAGCCAAGGTGGCTTCATGTGCCTGTGCCTGTGTGTGTGTGTGTGTGTGTGTGTGTGTGTGTGTGTGTGTGTTGTATATGTGTGCTCATGAGCGCATGCATGTTTTGGTTTGGGAAGGGGTAAGAGGGATGCATCTTCCCTCTGAAAAAGTTCCTTGAGAAAGTGATTCTTTGCATGATATGATTCTTCACATGTCCATGGGGCTCTTAGTAGACAGCCTTCCAGATATGAGGCAACTCAGTTGTCTCCACAGGCAGTAGTCTTGGTTTGGAAAGAACAAGTAGCTGTTCAAGGTTATGAACCACATATTCCACAGGGTGAGAATGGAGTGAGACTATTAGGAGTGGTCTGAGATGTCGAGGGGTTAATGATGCTCAGAGGAAATAGACACAGAAGATGGGCTTTGCTTCCCCTTACAAGAGAGAGGGTTCCCACTCTTGTTCATGGGCATGAAACACTGATGAACGTTCTCTCAGGTAAAAAGACAATCACTAACTGTAAATCATCTTTGGTGACTAAAATCACCCAACAAACCTGATTCTGTAGCAGCAGAGCCCAGAAGGACTCTCAGTGATGTCATTTAGGAAACATAAGGAAACAAGGACAGTTAATGAGAATTCAAGGATCATGTTCCTCCTTACTCAGCAATCTAGATTCTTGCTGATGGGGAAATACTAAAGCAAAACACTCTCTCTTTCTCTATGTACATATATACGTATATGTGTGTATTTATTTCTTCATAACAGTTTTGAAACATGCTTTTGAGACATTTTACAGCCTCTCTTTAACAACAAAAGTTCCTTTATGAACATTTGTATTTTCCCCAATGACCTGAGTTAGCACTCATAATTGTGTTCTTTATATACTGTATTTATGGAAATGACACGGTGTGAGACCGAAATACTTTATGGCTGGTAATCTGTGTCTTGTTACATAGGATTTATGAGACAAGAGGGGTGCTGGCCTTGAGCCTGATGTGGACATTTTAAACATTTTCCCATCTTCCTTGTTAAGGAGTTGAGGATTCATCTTACTTTGTATTATTTATTGGGTTTTTTTCCTTCTGCAATATTTGCTGTGTATTAAATATAGATGGATACTACTTAAGTGCAGTTTGTGATATGCGTATCTGTGTGTGTTTGTCCCCGTGTCCCTGTGTCTGCGTGAGGGTCTCATGTCTACATGTCAGTGTGGTTGGGGCTTCTTGGAACCACACAAGGAAAAATGCCTACTCTCAGACCAAAAAATATTTCCATTGCCTACAAACACTCATCCCATCTGCTGTGCGCCTGAAGGATTTGTGTTCTTCAGGAAACACCTCCCGCTGTTTGCACATGCCACGTTTGTAGTTCTTGAGCCTTCCCACTCAGTAACTACCATTTATTCTCACAGAAGTTTTGCCTCCACTACTCTTCATTGAACATTCTTGTTTCTAAAGCATTGTATCTTTCAATGGGTGATGACAGACTATTTAGTGTCCTGGAGCTTCTGGACAAGGGGTTGGTCTTCTGCTAGGATGGGGAGTGACTGAGGCTCAGTCTAGTGAACCAAAGTCTGAAACTATTTAAGATATATGGCTTTATAGACTATCCTTTGCATTTAATTTGGAGACTGAGGGAAGAGACAGAGGAGTGCAAAAGACCTGCTGGGACCCATGATCTGTCTACTTACTCTGACCATTTCTGCAGGGACAAAAACAAACTTGCCACTCTGTGCAAAGGACTGTGTGACTTTCCCACAGTCTATCACTACAGTAATGTAGTGTGGCATTTTTCAGCTTCCAGTTTCTACATCAATGTATTGTCACTTTCCTATAAAATATGAGGAAACTAAAATGCAGAGAATTTAAATGGCCTGCCCTGGAGCAATCCTGAAGAACAGTGGTAGAGTGGGGGTTAAGTCTCCATTAAATATAACATATGAAGTGATACCGATATGATATCCAGGGGCAAATACCCTCAGAGACTGCAGTTGCCTGTTACTAACTTGGGCATTGGAAAGGTTTGGGGGCCCCAGGGATCTCATAAATAGCATCAACAATAAGGGTAAGAGTAGCTTCTTCCTCCTACAGTCTGATAAAACAATTCCATGTGATAATATATGTTGAGCTCTAAGCAAAGTTTACTCTTATTGCACATTTTATTATTTTCAGAGAGAAACTTTGAAAGTTTCACACTGTCCCAGGTATCACAAGGTTCATTTTGGTAAAGTGTAGAGAGTTTACAGATTACCCAGGAGGAAACAAAAGGCAATTTTTTCATGATAAATAAGCTTAATATAAGGTTCTTATGAGCTAAAAATTTTTAATAAAAAGGAAATAGAAAAACCACCAAATCAATTATTACCTCAGGCAACAAAAAGTTAAAGAAATATCTTTATATTTGTAAACTTCTACATTTGAAAGGTTACTGGGGTCTAGCCTTCCTTGCATACCCTTACAAAATTAACTAACCATGGAGTTGTTCTGCATTCGCAGAAATGATGATCGAAGCATTATCCTCTGCTTTTATAGAGTTTTCTTACTCTGATCTACTCCACGCAACATTTTAACTTTAAAATTTGGCATAACCATTTTCAGGGAAAGTCTAAGGAAGCTTCTAAGAAAATAAGGACCAAATGAATCATCCCTTAGCTTTAAATCATACATCAGTTAAGTTTTGCTACATAATCAAATTCCCTAAAATTTAGAGATTTGGAAACAGAGCCATGTATTTATTTAACCCATGGTTCTTCTAAGTTGTTCTTTTCGTGTACACCACGATGGGCTCAGTTTCTCTCAGCTATGATTGGCACGTTATATTCAGTTGGATTATCTATTAACATCTCTCTACTCTCCCAATTTCTGAGAGAGCCAAATTAAATGCTCACAGTGTTTTTTGAATTGAGTGGGTGAAGTCATCCACACTTTGCTCTCTTTCAACATTGCATGGCTCAGGGATCTCTCCTGCAGAATTAGAAAGTAATACATTTATTTCCCCAGCAAATTCTCAGCACACCTTATCTCTGAAGTTGATCCAGTACACTATCCCCGAGTCAGACACACACACCCTGATCTACCCTCCCTAAAGGCTGTACCAATTAAATTACACATCTTCTCCCAAACTGTCCTTTCTCTTTTAAAACTCCTGTTCTTTCAGTGCCCTGAGAAAAAGAGACTAGTCTTTTGATGGGAGAAACTACAAAGTCACATTGCAAGGGCAGGGATATTGGGGGGTGGCTTTTTTAATGATTGCCTATAAGCCATAATGTGCACCATACCACACTGATCACTAGGTAAAACAGAAATGCTGCTGTTGAAGAGAGAGGGGCACCTTTTTTTCTAATAGTCTTCTTTCTATTAAAAAATGCTCCCGGATGTCAGTAATTCTCAAACCTAAAATAGATGTCTCAGCCTCAGTCAAACAGCCTTTGAGCTCTTTAGGATGCATTTATCACAGACTGGAGAAGTGACAGACATGTTCCTAAGAGGAAATCCCAAGACCAAAATACCATCAGTCTCCTTTGACAGACGATGCCATGTGTGTTGGGAGGGGGGACATAAGTTAGAGAAGATGACCCCAGTAGAGAAGGCTGCTGGAGGTCGCCACTCACTGCTCTGGCAGAAAGCGTGCAGGGAACCTGGGGCCTTGCAAGAATGTGAGAAATTGGAGACCTCTATTCTGTGAAAAGTTGATTTAAATGGGCTCCATTAGAGTAAATAATGGGCTGAACGTGACTGATGATGGGATTGGTCATCTATTTAACTAAAGGGAGCTGGAAATAACACCAACTTCCTCTACTAGAACTTGAAAGTAGCCAGACCATTAACAGACATCTACAATCCCAGGGGGCAAAGAAAAGTTAAATGGAAGTGGGGAGGGACCAAACTCACATTATTTGCACTTTTCAGGTTCCAAGAGGCATTCTGACTTGTTGTACTTGTGTGTGCCAGACTGGGACACAGAGCTCTGTGCTTTCATCTTCTGCAGAGTCCATTAGCTTCACTCCCTTTTCTTTGTCCCCGTGGCCAGGCCAATATCTTAGTTCATGCTTTAGTTCTGTTGCTCGGACTGTACCTGAACCTCTTGCTTCTGAGTCCAACTCCTTCCTATCAGCTCCACCCTGCTTCTAAAATACAACTCCAGCCATGTCATTGGCACCCCGTTTTCTTATGGGTTTCACAGAGCTTTCCCCATCAAGTTCAGATATTCTGGCTATACTGTTCCTTATTTCTTTGTTCTTCCTACCTCCACATATGTCTGTCTTCCTCCCACCCCACTCCCCAACACACACCGTTAAAACAGCTATTGCAAACTACCCATGGTTCCCTAAAATGCCGCTTTAGATTTCCAAGTCCTTGCACATATTGCTTCTTCTTCCAGGAAAATGCTCTTTCCTCCCCCACATCATCTAAGACTTACTCATCCTTCTAAATTCAGCTCAAGCATCACCTCTTCCAAGAAACCCTTCTCAGGCTTCCTAATCCAATATAAAACGCTCCTCCTGTGTGCTCCTTCATGACCTTGCTGTCTCTTTGTCATACCGTGACAATGAAAGCTCCGCTAGCTTGGCTCTGCCGCAACTCTGTAAGAATGTGTTTTATCCAACACTCCTCGTGGCTAAGTGCTTTTTAATGAATGAATGGTGGATGGTGCATACATAAAGTTATCTGCTATTGGTTCTTTTTGGACTCTGTATGGTTCAATGCTGTCAGGAACCACAAAGCAATTCATTATCACCGGAAGCTCCTCACCAGTCTCTATTCCTTAGATTTATCCAGTACATTTGGCTCTCTAGTTAGATACAGTATTGCTGACCTGCCCTTAATAAATAGATCGTGTAATTTCTCCCAAATTACCCTTTCCTTCTTTCCCTTTAAAACCTTCAGTGTTTCAATACTTTAAGAGAGAAGAAATTGACATATAATATCATTTACAAGCATGTGGAAACAGCTGAAAATGATAATTCCTTATAATTACATAGCAGTTTAAAGTTTCTAAAACTTTCACCTTCATTGCCTATATCTTTCTAGCAGCCACTGAGAGGCATTCCCATCTCATGTTATCTCATGTTATCCCTAAGAAAATCAGTTCATGTGGTCCTGCAAATTTGCCAGAATCATATAAGCAATAAATAGAACATCAACTCAGATTCTTTTTTTCATTTTTTTCCATTTCATTTTTCAAAAGATTATGTTTAGATGGAAAAGGTAAACCTTACACCTAAAGGCAAAACTTTACTAGTTGTGGATGTGGAATGTAGGCAAAAGGATTCTCTAATCCCACCAAGGACTTGGAGGGTCTCTTCCACACACAAACGGCTGACAGGGTTAGTTAGAGATAACAGGAACAGACTCTAGCTTCTTTCATTTCAGATGCAATGTCTGTGGAATACAGAAAGTTCTTTTCAGAATATGTTGATAAACATCTTGACTGATACACTAAGGATCTCTGTGTGCTCATCAAAACCAGCTTTTGCTTACACAGAGGCTGCTCTCAGCACCTGCCTCCAACTGCATGACATAGTGGACTTCCCTGCAGATCTGCCAGTGGGCCACACTGCCCCTTAAGGCAACCGTGTGTGTGCAGCCTGACCTCGAATATAGAGTAACCATGTGTGAGGTAGAGGAAGAAGAGCAGAAATAGTCAGGGGCAACTGAAAGCCTCTGAGAAAGTGCATTCCAAGAAGCTCCAGACCATAAACATTTGCCCTGTGCCAGAAGTATGTGACACTGTAGATTATCACCCACGTCTCTATGAGCTCCCTGAGAGTGGGGAATGTGCGGGATCCTTTCTCAGGCCCCCATCCCACATCCTTACACCACTCTTCACCACCTCAGCCAGTACCTGAAGCTGTATTCAGTCTCTCCAGTCATTTACTTATTTCTTGCCTTGTTCATTCTCTTCTTCATTCATTCATTTCATTCTGGAGGGGCTGGGGATATAGCTCAGTGGAATAAGCGCTTGCCTAGCAAGCGCAGAGTCCTGAGTTCGATCCCCGGTACCGCAAAAAAAAAAAAAAAAAAACATCATTTCATTCTGGAAAGGAATTTAAGTCATTTCTATGAGTTTCTTTTCTAAAACTTGAGAGGAGATGATCTTCTAATCCTGATAGCTGATACCATTTTAGGTATTACATCCCTTAACGAAAAGGTAGGCTTACTGCTAATGGATCCTGTGTTTATTGTTCATGTACCTGCTTGCTTATAATTTCCCTAAACTCTGTTGGTGATTACATTCTCAGGAAGGTAGACCTTGAGATGGAGTTTAGTGTACAGAATGGTGATGAGGAAGTGACTTTGAAAACACCAGTGAAAACGAGGGAAGTCGGTACGGTTGGGTAGTGGAAGAACTGAACCACGATGGTGGCCTGAACAGCCTCAGCCTACCCACAGGGCAGCTATACAGCTGGGATGACCCACCAGGGTTGTTTTACCCTGTGCTCAAATGGCTGAGCCTTCAGGTAATTTCTGCTGTTCATCATTAGAGGTAAAATCCCTCCAGAAGAGCACTGCTGTGAGGAACGTGGCTTTCCACAGTCCAGGCAGTCTCAGAAGAGGCCAGTACCTGAAGGCTATCTTCTCACATCTCTTATTACCACTCATGGGACCATTCACTCCTTAAAGGAAATCTGGAGAGCACAGATCCTCATGCAGAAGAACCCTACCTGGCATCATTTGGGTCAACTTTTACATATTTCTTTGTGAAACAGCTTTTCTAGTTCAGTGGGCTTCTCTTTCTCTGGAAAATGTAGAAGGAAATTTTAGTGGCAGGCTCAGGACCAGGGCAAGGTAAGTAAGCCAACTAAAGCATAAAATTTAAGGAGGTACTTAAATAAGTACTTCCCTAAAATGCATACACTTGGTGCTCATTCTTTAGATTTGTTATAGCTTTGGAAGCTATAATTGACAGGCTATGAAATCAAACCTAAAGTGTACACATGGATGTACACACATGGGTATGTGGGTATGTGTCTGTCTGTCTTGTGTTTTTGTCTGTTCTTGTTTCCTTAGCTCACAGACTAAGAGTTATTTAATTTATGCATATTTAAGAATTGCCCCATTTCACTTCTGTTACCAATTTTTAAATTTCATTCTATTGCAGTTGAAAATATACTTTGTTTTATTTCTATCTTTTAAAATTCATTGAGGTGGGGCTGGGGGTATAGCTCAGTGGCATAAGCGCTTGCCTGGCAAGCACAAGGTCCTGAGTTCGATCCCTGGTACCAGAAAAAAATAAAATAAAATAAAATAATAAATAAAACTCACTGAGGCTTGTTTTGTGTTCTAATATATGCTCTTCTGGAGAATGCTCAGGTACATTTAAGAAGAATGTAAATTTTACTATTGTTAAATGTAAATGTTGTGGATTTAAATGCTGTGTAGGTTTAGTTGGAATATAGTCTTATTAAAGTCTTCTGCATTGCTATTGTTGTTGTTGTTTATTTGTTTTGTCTTTTGAGACAGTGTCTCATTATGCAGTTCAGGCTGGCTTTGAATTTACTTTGTAGCCCAGGCTGGTTTTGAACCTGCAAAGATCCCACTACCTCAGCCTCCTGAGTGCTGGTGTTACAGGTGTGTGCCACCATGCCCGGCTGAAGTCTTCTGCTTTTGTTGAACTTGCACTTAATTATTTTAATCATTATTAACACTTAGGAATCAAAGCCTCCAAGTATTGTTGTTGCATGCCCTATTTCTACCTTCAGTTTTGTTAGCTGTTGCTTCATGTATTTTGGTACTCTGTTGTTAGGTTCATAGGTGTTTATAACTGCTACGAGGCTCGTGTATTTTTATTACTATTTCGTTTTCCTGATGGATTATGTATGTTCTATTATTTAAAAGGCATTGACTTCCAGGGTCATGCAAGTGCCAGCTGTGACTCTGAGAGTGAATGTTTTCCTAAATGTTACACCCCAAGCACCTTGCCACCTCATTTCAGTCCTGGCTCTGGTTATTGCAGTAACTACAGTTGGTCTGACAACCACAACTAATACTATTCATCTCTCTACCCATTCTAGGGTTCTTTCATCCTCAGGTAGACTCTCTGCTGTTCCCAGCAGCTTACTTGGTGATGTGACATAGATTCTCATCCCTGAGAGGTTTGAATTTCTTATCAAATGCCCACCTCATACTAAGTTTTCTGCGTTTGTCCATTTACTATTACAGCTAGGCAACACAGAACTAAGAAGTGTTCTAATAGATCACCTGAATGCCAAATAGTAATAGTAACTTCTCTCTTGGATAAGAGTCAGTTATGCCTGCAGGGATCAGGCTTCTGCTTGTCTATTGCTAGCTGGACACAAAGAACTTGAAGTCCCCAGATGATAGCCACAATTTGTAGTTCAGTGGAACTTTTGCTGTATCGTTTGTTGAAAGTATTTCCCACTGTAGAACAAAGATCTCTGAGCCTGTAGTTCCCAGAAGCACAAAATCAAATGGGTCATTGGGAATGAAGATAACTGGGGAACTCCTGCTTCTACCTCTTTATTTTGAGACTCATATGTTCCTACTAATAGGGTCAAAACACCATATGAGGGTCTTGGTCACTGTATAATGGGTACTCTGCTCAGATATTATATAAGTTTTATGTCAATGGACCAACCATTGTAAAACTGCTGACAGTCGTGTTAGCTGAAGTTCTACAAACAGAAGTATCTTCTAGGATAAAATGAGCAAAATATAGTCATCTTTACATCAAGTGTCCAGCTGGTCTTCTTAAGGGATAGTGCCATACTGGCATCTAAATATTGGCTTTCCTTGTGTGCAGTTTAGATATTCAATGGTGGCAGCAGCTAGATCAGTTTTGATGAGTAGGATTCTATACATAAATTTCAAGCTCATACATGGCCTTCATCTCTGCCATCACGATCTTTTTATTGTGTGACCATATGAGTATCATAACCAATAGTGGAAACTGGTTGATACCAATAGGCCAAGTTACCTTTGTCTACTTAGCTATTAAGAGTCTATGTCATGATGAGTGCTCTCCAATAGGTATTAACCTGTGATAAAAGACTTTGATGTTTATTCATATATTTCAACCCCACATTGTCTTTGTTTCTATTTTCAGATACTTTTTTCTTTCAGATTCCTAATCAGTCATCCATGTCATTCTTCTGTCCAGGAATCCACATAACTTCTAACCTTGGGCCAATACTGGATATGTCTGTGTCAGCCTGAAGTTCTGTCATTAGAAGATTTTTCTTACCACAGTCTTTCAAGTCTAACCCTAAATGACCATGCAGTACACTGTTAAACATCAGCATAAATTCAAATAAAGAGCTAACCCACCCTTAAACCAAGATTAAGCATTTTACCCTTCCATTAACTAATCATGAGGAGGTCTCTTAGGCTGTATATATGCATTGAGAGGCAGCTCCAGTGCAACAGTGGTAGGTATCAGGGGATTTGACTGCTGTTACACACTGCTTACATATGCCTTTGGTCCTTAGTTTACTTGGTCACAGACCTTCAATATGTACTTATATTTTATAATGAATTATTGTTTGGGCCTCCCAATATTACATTTTAATAGGTCTAACCAACTCAAGATAGTGATGAGAAATTTTAGAGGCACGATCACTTGGTTTTTCATGATATCTGTCTTTGTTCTAGCTCTATTAGAACCCAATAACATGTAGGTGTTGTTTTTCAAAAAAATATAATTGTTCATCATAGATAGCATGGCCTTGCTTTAAAACCCCATCATACTTCCTTTTGGAGCTTACCATAAATTCTAGGCAATACAAAAATCCTCTCATCTATACCCACCACTTAATCTACAGTACCATGAGATCTAATGTATTACATCACCTAACCAGCATCCTGTTTGTCCCATAGCCTAGCTCTGCTAGAAAGCTCCGTTCTGCTCTTAGCCCCATGCACAGCTTCTAGTCTTTTTATCATCTAATGTGTGTATAGAATAAAGCAGTATCTCCAGGGGTGAAATAATCTGTTTCCAGGATCAAAGACCTATAGGTCTTGTTCTTTCTTCAGTGTGATGGAAGAAACAAGATGCAATAATTTGCATTTATTCTGAGGAAATGTCCTAGAATGCTATGAGACTCTTACAAGTTTTGCTAATATTGCAGGCTTCCAGATATCTATAGAATGTATCCCTACCCTCTCGAGAGCATGCACCTGATCAAGGCCTCAGCATGCCAGTCACTCTTCATTTATCTATCTTTATTGGCATGATATCTTGATTTAGGATATCAATATGTTTATCTTTGGAATATCCAAATCTCTTTGGGCTAGATTATGATACAAATAGAAGGATTAAGAGAGCCCTAAAAGGAGAAATGCAAATATATATATATATACTGTTGTCCAATCATGAGAATGCAAATTGTTCCTATTCCTCTTTTCCATTTGCCAAATCAATAGCCACATTCCATGTACATCAGGTCATACTAACCTTTAGCAAGAAATACTGCACCTGATATAGTAGATACAGTAAGAATTATTACAGTTTTGTTGAATGTGTACAGGATGTCTGATTTTTCTACAGATAAATGGATATATAAGATAGGGACTGGACATGCCAGTCCCCATTCCTTTAGATCCACACCAGTAGAACTAACATCCCTTTTTCCCAATTCTGGAATGCAGTATCATTTAGTATTATTATTGAATACTTAATATTTTGTCCCAGGGTAGAAAGTTTAGGCATTTGCATTTGATTTTCCTCAGTATGACATATGTTGCATCTTTTATATCAAGACCAAAATGTAGAGAGTAAAACATTTATCAAGCATTTCTAACTCACTTAGACTTCTAGGGACTGAGAAAGTCTCTCAGGGTGATCACAAAACCCAATAAACCTACAGGCTGACATATGACACTGGGTGCATAACTTACTTGAGTCCCATGGAGCTCCATCTTAACAGAGAAAACACCAAAACATGTCATGGCATTGAGTACCAATTTTGAATCCAACACTGTGCCAAATAGTCCTTGAAATATCTGGATATCCCTGTTTCACAGTGTCCCTGAGAAGGTTGCTATATATCCCTTTGGGTAAGGACCTGAGGGATCATTACTGTGTGTCTTTCCGAGGGTATAGAATCTTCTCAGAAGCCTTATCTCCTGTTCAACCAGTCAGTTCAGAGTCAGAAATGATCTCAAGACCAGAAAACTCACAAAGGAAAACAATTTTTATTGGCACGACTTCTCCAGCCTCCTGATGATCTACGCTTGCTTACTTACTTCTTCTGATGCAGGGTGAGTAATACCTTGGATGTATGCACAACTCTTTAGCCCCTAGGGATGGCAGTCAGCAAACAATTCATAGCTCTGAGCAGCTCACATCTTCTTGGCTGCCATTCCATCCTTGCTGCTCTTTATGGAAATTATATCCATTTAACTGTTCAGTGCTGGCCTTGATTGTTTTGGTGACCTAATCATTCCATTGCCACCAGTGACCTTTGTTCTGTTCTGGTTTTTCTACTATTACCCCTAGCCTGTGAAAAGAGCCATCACTGAAGTTCTTGACTCTAGTGACCCTATCATCAAAGTCTTCCTTATGCGCTTGGTAAATTATATATCCTCTGCACTTCCCTTGGAATATAATCCTTACTGGATTTTTTGGTTTTTCATATATATATATATACACACACACACACACACACACAATATATATATATAATTTGACTTTCTTCCTCCTCTGTATTTTTTTTATGAATTTCCTCCAGTTTATCCAATAAAAATTCCAGCACTTCATCCTCATTCAGTGACCTGCTGCTTTTTTATGCTTCTAGGAGACATCTTTTTAATGAGTTTGCCATATATCTAAGATCTCTGCCACAGTATTAAATCCTATATCTCATGAGAGTACTGTATTAAGTCAGTAAAATCTCCCTTGCCCAACCATATATTCAGTTCCCTTAGTTCTGTACCATCAGCATCCAGTCCCACATATCTTCCCCCAGTCCCTCCTAGTCCATCCTACAGATCCTTTTAGACATAGTCTCTTATATTCCTGTTCAGGCCCAGTATACTTCTGGCTGCTAGACACAAGTGAAGTCACCAAAAGGGAAGGTGGGGCAGATACTGAGGGAACCATGTATTGTTTCCTTGGGAAAGAACACGGTGTTCTAGCTTTTAATAGGGATGAGTGGGCCACTTCTACAAACTCAAAGGATTTGGGAGCTGGAAATTTAAGACTGGTAGAGGCATCAGGCTCAATGTTCCCATCCTATGTGTCAGTATGAATTTCTTTCCTGATCTTAGCATAGCATATCTGCCTTTGTCGGGAGTGTAACTTTCTTTGGAGTTCAGTTATTTCATGATTAAGTCCTGATTTAGTGCCATAGCTTCTCTGTCCTCCTATTGTGAGATGAAAACCTCTCTGTGGTCTACTAAAATGGTCTTCTGAGTTGCACGCTTGGTTCTGCAATTGTTAATCATCTTCTTTTCTTATATATAGATAAGCAGACGGTTTCTATGCAAGGTAATACAGTAAACATTTCAGTCTTTTGGGGCCAGAAGGTCTCCATCACAACTATTCAACTAGTCATTGTAGTGCAAATGCACCTATAAACAATATGAAATGAATAGAGATAGCTATGTTCTAATCAAACTTTATTTGTGAAAAAAGCAGTGGGCATAATTTGACCCATGAACCATAATTTGCTAAAAACCTGGTCTAGCTGGATTCAGCAATAGCCAATCAATTTCATTTTTCTTTTACAATTTCTCCTTTATTTCTCACTTGATATCCTCATCATCTAGTATATTACTTCCTGTTAGTATACCATCCAACCTTAGTGAAAGTTTTAATAGTCGAGTTTTCACCTTGTGCCAGGAACTATCTGTGCTTTGCTAGCAGTAAGGTCCTCACCGCAAATGGGTAGTCTGTGTTCTAGCTCCAAAACTGATCTTAATACATGCCCTCCTGGACCACTCCTGCACTCACTGTTGCCAGCTGAGCTCCTCCAGAAATAGACTGAGATGGAAGTTAGTGTGAAGGATGCTTGTACTTTTGGGAAGGAAAAGAAACTTGATTAAGCAATGGGAGAAATTCAGCTGTAGTGTGAACCCAAACTATAGCCTCAGCCCATCACACAGGAAGCTCTGAGGCTAAAATGTCCCAACAGTGGTCCTCCACTGGGCTGAAGTACAGTACCTGAGCCTTTCTTCTCTCCCTCAATCAGTCTTTAGATGTAGGTCACCTTTGAAAGGTGCAGCCTTGGACAAGATGCTTTCTACAGTTGATCCAAGCCATAAGTGGGCTTAGAGCTGAAGACTCCCCATACAGGGAACTTCTGACAGTTGGGGCAGCAAGTACTTCTTTGAAGAGGGACTGAGGAGTGCATTTCTAAGTCTACCACAGCCATGGAAGCTTGGCCTTCCTACCCACCAATCTCCTCTTCCTGCTTCACTCATCTGTGTTGGTCTTTCACAACCTATGTGGTCTTTATCCTGCCTATTTACCAATTGTGAAGATAGCACATTCCATGCCACCCTTCACAAGGCCCACACACCATGTGCCTTTCTTTCTTTGCTGACTGGCACTCAGGTCTTTCATGCTGCTTTCACCGATTTTCTGCTGCTCTCAGAATCAAAGTCTTTCTTAATGCTGGGTTGCAGCCCCTCACCAGGGACCCCTCTGCTGTCATTCCTTTTGAGTTCTTGTGCATGGTGAGTCAGTGAACACCTCTGGAAGGCTTTGAATGGTATTTATGTGTACTTCCAAAAAACAAATAATTACAGACTTACTGGGAAAAAAACCCAGATGAATAAATTCAAAACTTCTGTATAATTTTTCAGACAGTGACAAAATGGCCTCCCGGTGAGTGGGACCCGCAGAGTCATCCCGAGGTAAGCAGGCCGAACACAGCCCAAGCTCATTTGTCCAGTGCCTGGGGCAAGTCTTTCCTGCTCTGTTTTCCCCTCCTGTCAGCCCATCTGTATGCGGAGGAACAGAGCTGCTCACCTCCGCATCTGTCCCCTGGAGGATTCATGACCATTAAAGATGTACACGCCTTTGAAGAGATAGTAAACAAGCAGTATGATTTCCGAGGCATGGAAAATACAGCAGAGGGAGAAGGAGCACCTATCTGGTACCAAACTGTTGCAGATAGTTGAGTTTCCAATACGTAGGAAGGAAAACAGTAAAATGAGAAGTGACAGGGAGGAAATTGAGTGCACAAGAACTAATGCCCAACCGAGAAGGAAATTCAAAAGGAATTCAAGAGGAGAGAGAACAGAGGAAGAGGAAGAAGTAGGAAGAGAAGGAAGAAAAGGAGGAGTAGATGGAGGAGCATGAAGAGCAGGAGCTGGAGGAGCAAGAGAAGAAGAGGACGAGAGAGCAAGAAGAGGAGATGGAAAGAAGAGGAGAAAAGAAGGAAGGAGGAAAAGGTGTCAGGTAGGTCCAGGGTGAACGCTGAACTTCCAGAAGGGCAAGCAGCACATCTCCTTTAACAGACCCCATCACACGGGGCCTGAGCTGAGAGCTCGTCATGGAGGGGAAATCGGCAAGCTAGAAAGTGAAGGTAGACAAGCAGGCCCGGAACTCAGACAGGATTTCCTCAACCACAACCCTGCCCTGAACCTTTTTTAAATTTGTCAAATACAGCTGTTTGGCTGGAATGTAATTCTCCTCAGAGTTTAGATGAATAACCTGAAATTTTTTTAATCTCTTTTTTAAAGAGAAAAAAAAAAAACTAACAAAGCAACAACAATGAAGACAAAAACAAAAACAACAGCAGCGATACATGACCTCGAAGCCAAACGACAGGAATTAGCAAGGGCTGCTACGTCGCCTACTGCCATCTTCAACAAAGTCTGTGCAGCCACTCTGAAGATGACATTATGTAATATAATAACCATTGCCAATATTCTATCACCTTGTTTTGAAAATCTGTATCATTTTTATTGTTTTCTATGCTGTTTTGTTCATGGATTTGTTTTTGTTCTTTTGTTTTTTTTTCCTTTCTCTTTAAAATGAAAACCAAAACTTGCATGTATATACAAGGATAGCTAGAATAAGTGTATTGGTGATGTCTGTGGTTTATTGAAAGGAACAGTTAATAACCTGAAATATTACAAAAATTAGGAAAGCTATACAACTTCTAACCCACCGAGCCAGGAGATGGCCTGTGCAGGTCTGAGCCAGGTTCCCTGGGCTCCCTGCCCACTCACCCACCATCTGAGCTTATGTTGGGAAACTCAGCCACTATCAGATAACTTTCTTAAGGTCAGAAGGAAGTTGTGCATTTCCTTCAGCAGAGAATCAGTACTCAAAAAATACCATAAGAAATTTAATGAGAATTATTTTTAAATACAGTTTTATTATGCTCCACTCCCCTGCTAGCACTGAAGTACACTCCTTAAATAGGCCTTGTAAACATAGATCATAAAAGCAAAGATCTAATAGAAGCAGACATTTCAGCATCCAACTGCTGTACACATCAGTTGCCTGGGACCTCTGAACATGGACAGTAGGAACAAGTACAATTTTTATACCAGCTGTGCCTCAATTATACAAGAAGCATACTCCCAGTCAATCTCTTTCACCTTTGGCAGTAATTATTTCCCATCTCAGCATTTGCCATCTTCTTCTCTTTCTTCTTGTATAATAGTTTTTAGCCCTCCAGGGTGCATTCACTGCTTTGATCCAGAGGACAGAATTAAATTTGATTTTATATAAAAATCTCTCATATTTGTAGCTTGGATTGTCTGAAAAAGCAATGCTGATAAACAATGACGAACAGAATAAAGTTTCTTTTCTTGGTTTTTAGAGACAGAGTCTAGCTATTTACTCTTGCTCCCTTAAATTTGCTAGATAGGCCAGGCTAACCTCAACCTCACAGTTCTCCTGCCTCAACATTTGGGTTCCTGAGCACTGGGCTTATAGGTGCATACGATCATTCCCAAAGCCCCATTTCTCCACATTTGCTTGGGTAGAAAAACCTACCTAGTCTGTTGCCAGATGCAGGGGATCTACACACACCCTCAGAAGATACATATTGATCTTGAATGATCCTCAGATCAAGAAAATTGAATATCCATGAAATGTATGCTGTTATGACTCTATGCCTGATCACTTTGTTTTTCTGAGTCTCTTTTTTATTTATTCATTTAGCTAATATTTATTGAGTGTCTACCACATATTGAGCACTGTTCCATTGCTAGGAATATAGCAGTGAACAGCAGAGTCAAGGTCCCTACCCTCAGTAATAATAGGAATCATTGTAAAGATATAATTGTCATTGGATACCAATACAGGAATTAAACTTACAGACCATCTCACCATCTAAGAACATCTCCAATAAAAGTAATTGTAATAATTGAAGAAATGCATAATTAAAGTAATTACATGAGTTAAATAAGAAAGGAAGAAGGGTCAGAGATTTTAATAGCATGATACAGATTTAATTAGATAAGGCATCCTCTTTACACTAATCTCATCCTAACATGAGCTTGTCAGTCATAAAACTTGCCACATTCATTATCCCTTCTATGGAAAATTGCCCATAGACCTCCTGAGTGAAATAATGCTGGGTTGCCTCATCAATAAGGAGTGGTTACTGAGTGCACAATAGAAATCTGATGCAAACCTGGTCAGTTTATATACTGATCACCAGACATCTAATGGTCTGTAAAAGGAAAGCTCCATACAATATAGGCAGTACAATTATCCAGTACTTTTCTCTAGACGTACGACAGGGAGAAAATGGTAGAATATCTTACGAATAAGAGCATTCAATATAGGAACTTTTACGTATCAAAATAGCCAATGAAGTAGGTATCACTATTAGCACTATTATACAGAGGAAGAAACTGAGGCATGTAGATGTTCAATAACCAACACTCTAATAAGGAATGGAGTTAGTACTGGAAAGCACGTAGTTGAACTCCAGAGTCTATGCGCTTAGTCACTTTGAGTCCCCAAAAATGGGAGGAGAAATGAGAAAACACGACGAGAAGCACCTACATGAAGTAGCAGAGTTGTGTAAATGGTGTCAGAGTGCAGAACTATAGATTCTTGCACCGAGAAAGATGACACTAGTGCTCAGTGCTAGTTGGAAACATGGGTAATAGACGTTCCCAGATTCCCCCAAGAATTCTATCTTCTCTTTTGCCATTTGCTCTCTTTTAAGAAATTTTTACCATTCAAAGAACTTGACCATGTTTCTTGCAGTCCAGGTACCTAACATTCCTTTTTAACTATACATTCTTTATACATGAAGTTCTAGAATTCCAAGATTTGTAAGTTATACCTTTTGCAACATCATTTCTTTAAAAAAAACTCTCTTCCTCTTTCTCTCTCTCTCTGTCTGTCTGTCTGTCTCTCTCTCTCTCTCTCACACACACACACACACAGAGCGATTCACTGGTATGAGAAGGCCTAGGATCTCTCTCTCTCTGTCTGTCTCTCTCTGTCTCTCTCTCTGTCTCTGTCTCTGTCTCTCTCTCTCTCTCACACACACATACACACACACACACACACACAGAGTGACTCACTCGTATGAGAAGGCCTAGGAATGGAGGCATCTAGGTCAGCTAACTCCCAAGGGCTTCATTGCTCCTGTGTTCTCCACATACAGGTTTCCTGACTGGAAACCTGCCAAATCACACTGGAAATTTTTCTGTCAGAAAATTGCCAGCCCAGAATGCCATGCCTCACATGTCTGTCACTCCAGGATGCAGACAAGAGGAAAGTCCTCTGGACATCCCTGTGCTCTGCATCCCCCTCTCTCATGGTGCTGCCCCCTTGTCTTCTCCAGGACTCTTGCTTTGCTCCTATCTTTCTCACATTTGAAGTTCTTACTCCAGTGACGCCCCTTCCATGAGGTACAAACCAGGCTAATGAAATGGTGACTATTTCTTCATCACCTTTTTTTCTACTTTCAGGGTTTTGTTGTTTTTTTTTTTCTCCTAATTTTACACATCCTGCCCACATTTATAACCTTCTTAAATTCCTTTCAAAACCTCTTTTAGACTGTATTCATTTACAGAGGCCCATGATCAATAACTACCATTCCTATTTTTATAAAATTAAAGCTGTTTAGGTAAAGAAAACCTTGGGAAATTAGAATTTCATTTGCATTAAAAGTAGGGAGGATTTGGGGAGTACGGAAGTAACTCAAAGACAATCACTCCCTTTACTTGCCACAATATGGTTTCAGTGTCAGAGTTGGGTGCAAATTTTATGACTTACTCTAAGGGAATATGAGAAGCATTTTTGTACCCAGGTCCAGTGCGTGCTTACACACCATCCTGGATTAGAAAAATAATATACCCAATCTATATATGAATTGGATGGTGATATTAAAATCTCCTTAGACAATAAAATGACATTACTAGCAAGGAGAATAAAAACATGCAAATAATAACCCCACAAGACAAAAATGCAGTAAAACATTTTCTTCAAATTTTCCTTGATTTTTCTTCCTTAGTAAGGAGGAGGACACTGCCAAGTTTGAAGCTTACAGATTTAGACATTTCTGAGTTACACAATCACAATAAAGAGATTGAAGTATTTCCTTGGAGAGGGATACTTGAAGGAAAAAAGCCCATGTGGTCTAACTTTAAGGCAGAAAAGCTAGTAAAATTGTATCAGTTCAAATTTTCCAAAAAGATTAAAGGAGAAAAAAAAAGTTCACTTCATGATGGCCATGAAACATGGCCATTTCTAGGCTAGATCTTTTTACAATGAGAAAAATGAATGTCCTGAAATGTCATAGGAGGAGTGGCGGCTAATTCATAATTATTCATGTAGTGAATTTCTCTATTGCTCAGTAGGGATCATGACTACAGTTGACCCCAGCAATAATCACTCACATAAACACACTGATTTTTAGGGAATAATGTTTATGAGATCTTCAATATGATCTTCAAATCAACTCCTGGATATAGGTATCATTAAGTTCATTTTATAGTAAGGAAGCATAGGCTCACAACATTAATGACTTGCCTGAGCGCCCATGAATGCTAATTGTCACAACCAACAGTGGACATTCAAGATCTTCTAACTTCAAATCCTGGACCCATTTGATTAGGTCATAAAACAAGGATGGTCCAGCCACTGGACCACCCAAGAAAGATACTACCCTGCAACTTTCCACCACTATATCTTTGATTATAAATTCAAGTAGATTTGGGGCTTATTAGAAATGAATAAGAAAACTAAAGAACTCACCTCAATGGTAACATAACTCCTCTTAGTTTACTCTATTGCCAGATAAGGAATAGGGAGCCCTAGCTTTCAAATGGAATATGCTATCCAAAGACCGATTTTCTGTAACAGCTCCTAATTTTCACATAAACTTGATGAATCCTAGGCTGTTGCATTCTATTATTAATCAAATGTTAATTTCCAATCATTGCTCCTAGTCCTGGGGTTATGAAGGAGAATAAAAGGTATCCTGGTCAAAGATTACTTCCAAGTGTTTCGTGAAAATGAAAGAACTATTGCATAATACATGTATAATAAAACAGAATGAATAAGACACAGAGAAAAGAACAAACACTGCAAGGGAAGTTAGAGAGATCTTCAAAGAGGTGATATTTGAGGATATTACTTGAAAGAAAACTTGGAAAAAGAGAGGGAGGTGCATTCTAGGAGTGAGCTCTTTTATATTATTTTGAATCCTATTCAGGGCCAGGCCTGGGTGTCGTGATATTTGGTTGGCTTCGGCTTTACTAGTTACATAAGTTTGGACTAAAGTTCTAAGTTTTATAGACCTAGCCTTTGTTTTTACCTATAGAAGGATTGTGGATTTTATTAAAATACGTTTTTAAAAGAACGAGAACTCTTATTTTATAAAAAGATCATGTGTCTTCTTAGGTCAAAAATTTAAAAAATAATCTAAGTAATTATTACTACAATACAAAAGCTAAAAAGATCTATTCCCAAAGAATAAAGTTTTTTCAGAGGAAAGGCAGAATTTAAAAATATACATTATCTAACATCATGTTAGAAACTGGAGGAGAAAGAAAGAAAAGCTTTCCTTAAGTGACCTTAGAGGACTACCTTAGAGGACACCCACTGAGATGTGAAACTAAAATTCTAGAAGCCAATATACATATATAGAACAAAAAGCAATGTTTATACCTGAAGGGTTCATAAAGAAGTAGTTAGAAAAGGGAACGGTTTGTTGTTGTTGTTCTAAGAACAAAAGGATTGTGTTGGTCCAAAGACATCCCACAAAGCAAAAGATTCAGAGACTAGCCAGCAACCTGCGGCCTCTCCCCTAGAGAGAGACTGGACCCAGGAAGCCATTCTTTCTCATGCTGAAGATAGTTTATACTCCTAATAGCAGTTAGGGAACCACTTCTTGAAGGCTGGGACAGCAATATAAAATGCTTCTGAAAGAAGAGCTAGATGACTTTCTTAAAGATCAGCATAAAAGACAGCATTACCGGGGGTGAGTTTCAAGGTGTCTCAGTTATTGCAGATAAAATGAAGGGTGATGTTGGTTAATGTTTAGCAACACGCTCTTTGGACAAATAATAATGTTATGTGTAGCATGCGACAGTTCCTATTATAGGAATACCCCTTCCACAGCTGACTTCAAGTTTTCAGTGAAATGTCACCAAACGTGGAGTTGGAAGAGCTGTGCACAATTAGCTCCTCTTCTCCAGCTCCAGCCGCCACCCTGGGGCTGCAGTACTAAAGAATGCTCAGAGTTTGTGAAATTTAGCCTCTAAGGGACTGTGAGGAAAAAATAAACCACACCAATGGGTACCTGGGGAAGACAATAAGAGGCTAAGTACTGCCCTGATTTAGTCATCCATCTGCTGCTGAACCATTTTCTGGTGAGATTTACCAGCTCGATATTTGGAAGTCGAAGATTTGTGTGATCAATAGGTGATTTTATTGACCAGAATCTGCTGGCTTTTCATGTCTTACTGTAGGGATCCCCACAAGAAAAAACATACAGGCACGATTTTTTTAGAACCTAATATCAGAGATTGGACTGTCACACCAACGTGCTCATATGCCTGCTGTCAGTGTCAGGTTTACGCTGGTAGCTGTGCTCTACCATTGGCTAAATATTTGAATATCTTTCTGTCCTAGGCCAGAAATTAAGAAAGTGAAAGGAAAGAAAGCACTTAGTCCACCAAGTGCCGTTGACCTTACAGGTCATGGTGGAGAGGGAAAGAACTAACTAAAGACGGATGTAAAATTGCCAAAATGCTGAGCCTTTCTGAAAGTCGTAGGAGAACTAGCAAGGAAAACGAAGCACTAGGGGCACAGCCTACCATTATGGACAATGATTCTCAAGGCTGGTGACCCCCAAAGGCAGATGGAAGATAAGAATCTTATGGCACATGTGCTTATAGGTCCAGATTTCAAAATATCAACTACAAATTCAGTTCAAGAGTCTTCCGAGAGTAGTGCTCTGGGTGAAAGGGATGGCAGAGCAACGGTAAAAGCCTGCTTAAAAGACTTCCAGGATTATATCATGCCACTAGAAAAGGCATGCCAAAGCCAGGAAGGCACAAGGGATGACAAATACCTGCATACAAAGTCCCGAAAGAGGCTGTTTCTCAAAGCAGAACCTGTACCAACTTCATTCGCAGGCAGCAGGAATGAGCATTTCATTGGGAAGGGGCAACCTAAGAGGTTAATGAATAAGCAAGATGAGTACAAAGATCTCAAACAAACTGATGCTTAGATCTGCCACCATTCTGTGTCTAAATCTAGAAGAACCATGTCTCTTTGAGAAGGTGGCTTGCATGTATTTTTGAGTTTCTCTTCAGCTGTGATAGATAATAGCTTTCGTGGCCCTTTCACGTGAGGTTTTACCCCAGGTGGCTTTAAGTACGTAATCTATGGCATAAACCAGCTGGTATCCTGGCCAAGTTGCAACCGTGATGTTTTCTTCTTTTTATTCTACACTCTTTCAGATAAGACTAAGTCTCAACTACTCTTTTTGATGATGACCAGTATATTCTATACACTTAGTCTCTACTCCCTGGCAGTATGTATCTGCATATTTGATGCTCTTGATGAAGACATATTCTCAGTCCAGTTCTCCAGGAACACTGATGAGATCTAAGATGCTACCAGATTAGCCTTTTTCAAAGGAGATCCCACAAAGAATTAGATCTAATGAAGATTTAATGCCCTATAGCAGGAGTTAGCAAACATTTTATTGGAGGGCCAGATAGAACGTATTTTAGGCTTCCCAAGCCATACAGTCCCTTTTTCAACTGTGAGCATCTACTACTGTACCATGAATGCTGCTATATGGCACTGTAGCTAAATTCTAGTTCTAAAATTACAACAAAATTTCATTTACCAAAGCAGGCTGGATTTGTCTGCCAGTGGTAATTTGTTGACCCTTCCACTAATGCATCTACAGTGTGTAACAGTTTAGCTACTCTTCCACAAATCTAGAATGATACTGGATATGCAGCAGACTTAGGAGAACTGAGAAAATAATGTTCAAAACCACTTTTTGTGTTCTGTGTTTCAGACAAGGTACCTAGGTTGAGATAGGCTTACTGAGGTAGGTAACTTGACTCAGTAATCCCACTCAGACTTCAAAATGTCTCTCTTAGGTGATGGGAGGTGTCCTCTTTCCAGCCCCTTCAGCACCCGCACATAAATCTAATCCATGTGTTGTGGCCATGCTAATTTTGGGTTTAGAATTCAGTGTCCTCCTTAAAGTCCTTTAAAAATATTCAGCCTCCCCTCCCCAATAAAGCCTGGCATCCACAAGACATAGAGACATCTTACATAGAACACTAAACTTCTTAAATGTTCCCATTAAGCATGTCTGTACCTCAGCTTCCATTCTTGGCCATACTAAAACTGGAGATTTCTCTACATTTCATTGTACAACTGCTCTTTTGCTGCCACTTAACTTTTAGATCTTTCCTCACCCTAGAAACTTTGACTTTCTCTGTTACACAAAGCCTGAGTTACAAGTAGCAAATAAGTCTTCTTATTACACTTGTCAAGAGTTCTCAAATTGATTGGGGAAAAACCACGTATTTTTTACTTTTTTTGTCAGTATATATCTACAATACATAATGATTACATTAATCTTGGAGAATTGATACATATTGTACCATGATCATTTTTATCCCCTCCACCTCCTCACACTTCACTCTCCGTCCTTTCCCAGAGCCCCTTCCCATCTCTACACTCTTTCTTATTCATGTTGTCTGCAAATAACATTTCTTGCCCTTGGGAGCTGGGCTCTATATACCACTGATAGTGTAGGATATCCTGACTCTTGGATTAGTCTCACTGTACTAGAAAAGGCCCAATGCACAAAATGTACGACCAAGGTTGACGTTGGCAGAGGGAGAAGGTGAGCAGGGAATACTGATGGCTCCAGAAAGGAAAATATGAATGCATGGTGGGTAGCCAAACACACAATGGTATTAAAAGGCATGAGCAAACTATGAGAATAAGTAGATAAACATGTGTTAATCACCAAATGACATGATTCTATATCAAGTCTAAAATAGTCTGAAAGAGTGTATGAGACTAAATCTGGTGGCTATACCTTTACAGGATAGTTGAAAGATTAATAAACCTCTTGCCAGAACAAATTTGCAACTGGCTGAATGACAAAGAGGACGATTTTGTGTGTGTGTATCATTTGATTGCATCATCAGTGCCTTCTGCTGACACCAGTTTTGCTTCTGCAGGTCAATGAGTCTCTCCATTAACATCCCTTCTTCAGCAGAATTCCTTCCTCGGCACAGTGGGATAGGGTTATGCTCTTTAGGGTCTAGCAATAAAGCCCACATCTGCAAGCTTTAGAGACAACTTTAGAATCAGGAATGGCAATTAACTTTCATTCTGCATCCTAACATGAATTGGTTGGTAGTGACTACTTAGATTCTATGTTTAGAGGGATTCTGAGTTTGAATTTGTAAGGCAAGTGTTTTGTCTTCTTGATATTCCTGTTGGCCTGCCCATACTAACAAGGATTTTAAAGGGAGAGTTTCATAGATAATGAAAAGGCAACAATTTGGGGCAGAGAGAAGCCTAGGTTTGACTGTTAACTATTCCACTTGTGTGTATACTTTGGGAGGAGCCCTTAGAAGTTTCTCTAAACCTAGATAGCCTCATGTGTGGAAAGGGAACAATGGCACTCACCCATCAAAGTTGCAAGAAAATATCTGGCACATGTTAAAATTTAGAAAATGCCTGAAATATGGTTAATAACTCAAGCTACTCTATTTCTCTTTCCTATCTTGAAAAAGGCCATGCTTTCCAATGCAAATATTTTGGCTGTATCAGCTGGCATAAAATCAATGGGTAGAAGTATGACTGGAAGACTGTAGATCTTTTCTCTCTGGCACAGTATTTTATGGAGACCAATGTGACTGTCAACAGGTTTGTCTCTCTTTGAGGGACACAAAATTGAGAAGCAAGGACTTGAAGTGAATGAAAATGTAATTTAATACACAATCAAATAAAAATTCCATAGCTTTAGAATCAAAAAATATTCTTGGAATGGACTCTTTTCAGAGCCATAAATTTAACCAACTGAATTCTTTAAGTATCCGCCTTGTCAACCTTCTGAAATGAAGGTTGATTAGGTTCAATGGGAAATCTGCATTTCATCATGAAAATGGAACATAACGTCCTTGGCTCAGTCTCCTCAGGAGCAGCAATTTGGGGAACTATGTGCAAAGCATGAGGTAAAAACACAGGTAGAAAATTTATTTCAGGCATGACAAACAGGAGGCATACATATGCATAGCTCAAGAAGCATGACAACATACAGCTCCTATTCTCCTGCAGGCCCTGCAAGAGGAAAGCCTCAGAGGGGCTCCTCCAGCCTTTACTTTACAAATACTTCTTCATGAGAACAGAGACACTGCAAGAAAAGGGGACATTTTAAATGAGGTGAGCTTACATGCTTAAATATTAGGTGGAGGGAGAAAGTCAATTATCAAGGGGTGAATGTGACAAAGTATAATAAGTCTTTATAAAAGAAACCAAGCCCCACTGGATGTTTCTCAAATCCTCGTTTCTTTTGAGAGAGTTTATTTCATAACCCAAGAGAATCTGACTACCTAATAATCTGAACAAATAGAAAAGCAAAGTAGAAGAGAAGGTATGCATATTATGCTTCTCATCCCTAAAACAACAGTGAGTTGTGCACTAGATTTCACAGGTTGATTAAGGAGTCTGTTAGAAATGAGGTGAAAGCTGGCATGCTCCCAATTCTGGCTGTTACTAGACAAGACATAGACATAACCGATGCTTCTCCAATGCAACCAAGATGCATCACTTAATCCAGAGAAAACGCTTTATCTATAACAGGCTTAAAGTCAGACTGGAGGCCAAAATGTTACCAATGTTTTCAGATCAAGTAAGAGGCCTCTGAAAAGCTGAGTAAGCTATTTGGCTGATGGGACAGTTAAAATTGAAGGAACAGTTCAATGGGCTGACACTGGTTAAGAGAATCATTTAGTCAAGTTCATGACATACTCTTCCTCAATCCTGTACCTTTAAATCAAGTTGACCTTCTCATGGAGCAAGTGGCTTGTGGCCAGTTAACATGAGAGGTACAGGCAGCTAGCTCCTTGCAATTATTCTGGCCCTCACCTCCCCTGCAGAAATAATGACCCTTTGGCACAGTAGAGTGAAGTGCAGCAAGCAGGAAATCTAACTCAATGCAAGATGTACTAAAAAGCATTTGATATGCATCTGGCACTGCGCTTTGTGTTACAGATACACTCGGCACTATGGAGACACAGGTTAATGAAACATATTTTGCCTACAAAGAGTTCACCACTGAGTGAAGAAAACAGATGATACACAAACAGTTGTATTGCAAATGGTAAAGTTGGGTATAAACCAACATGTGAAAGGACAGGTCTAGTCCTGAATCAAGAAGGTGAAGCAGAGTTCGGAGAAAATGATGGAGAAGGGATGAGCATTAAACAATGATTAAAAGTTTGTTCTGTGGACTGAAGAGGAGAGTATGCTCCACAGCATGGAGATAAAAGACAATATGCAGAGGGTAACTATGCGTGGCACAGCTAAGGAATCACAGTTTGGAGCTGGCTCCAGCCTGGCTCAATGCAGGGGTGTTCTAACTCAGACAGTGATTCCTTTGCCAACGTGATAGATGGCACTGGGAAATATTGTCATTCAGAGGGATGAGCATAGGTTAAAAGTAGAAGATTGAAACTATACTGCCTGGGTCTCAAGTTTGCTTCCATTTTCATCAGCTGTATAATTTTAAATAAGGGACTTCTCTTTTAAAAGGGTTAGACCAGTGTGAAGGTGATACTGATATTTCCCGGCATCATGGCTCTGAGGATTAAGGAACACAGACATGGATGATATCTAGCGTATTTCCTGGCATAACCATGTGGCAGTAAATGCTGGCTGTTGTCCTCATCTTTGGATGCCCACGTACTGCACGCAGTGACTTCTATTACACACAGGAGTTACAGATACACTCATCCATCCCTCACCCACGCATATTGCACTGCCCTACGACATATGTAGCATCCTGCCCACAAAACTCCAGGGAGCCTCCTCAAGACTTTTAAAGAGCTCTTCTGGTTGAGCAGACTTCTCTAGGGAAACATATTCATTCCTCCCAGAGCAATGAGACCCTCACAAACTAAACAACCCTCCTGACTTCCTCCCGTACTTATAGTTCTATGGACAAACATCACATGCTATTCACAGCACTTCAGAAAGCTACTTATTTCAACATAAAATAAGCACATTCCCAATGAATTCCAGCTGGAAGAGTAGGAAGGATGGGGTTCTTCAGAGGTCTGTGGTTCCTGGAGAGGTACTGCCCAGGTCTAAGATAGTGGAGTCGTGTGTTTTTACTTTTCACAGTTAACACACTAAGCAGAGGATATGGAATGGGAAGTCCTGTCTGCGCTTGGCATGAAGCACAGGAGAGGAGGGAGAGGATGTGAGTTTGAGGACGCAGGGAGGAAAAGGTCAGCCAGTTCCACAGGGTCTGGGTATTTATGTCAGAGGTTTCAGTCCAAAGAAAACTAAAAATCTTAGAATTAACCGTAAAGTGGGAGACTTCTCTGATTTCTGAGTGTGAGTGATTCAGAAGCAGCCTGATACACAGGTGAAAGGAAGAGGGAGGAGGGAGAGGAAGATCAAAGCAACTATTATTGTCAACAAATAATGGAGAAAATCAGTACAGGCTGCATAATGTCTGAAAGTCTGTGCCAGGATCTATACTAGGATGCCACCTGCAAGCTGGTCACCATGACATTCTGAGAACAAAGCCAAAGGGAGGCGTTCATGGTAACCAGCAGCTGCAGGGTGCTGGGATGTGGCAACCTGGGTGGAAAGTAACTAGTGTCATCAACAAGCCATCATGCACAGCCTGCCTCTGAGGGTGGCCGGTGTCCCACAGACAGTGGATGATTTAGCCCCAGTCTTCTGATTAACTAATGAGAAGCTGGAATGTAAGACCAGGGAAACAGAGAGACAGAAAAAGGATGTACTCATAAAGGAGTGGCTTGGAAAGAAAAACCCAAACCATCTTAGATGAGTCATTGCTTTCCCTTCCACAGTGTAGTCCCACTACTCCCACACTCCTCTCACCTCCTAGGAAGTGGATCACGGTCACCTGTCTGGAGGAAGCGAACTGTATATTTTATCGTCTTGCCATTATCAGAAGTAAAGGCACAACTCTGATCACAAATGATTAGAGACATGAAAAAACAGGCTAGAGAAAGCATTGTTCGATACTATTCCAGTGCTTTCCTCATGGAGGTATTAAAATAAAGAAGTCTAAAGAGATGTTTTGCTGTGTTCCTCCTGGGCCAATCTACCCCAACTACACAACACACTGCTACCAGCTCTGGGCAGCACTCCAGGTCCCCAAAACCTTCCCTCGCAAGAAAAATCTTTGGCAATCTCTGCCCTCACAGACGGCAATGTAACTTCCTATTCCTAACTTAAATTCTCAAATTCTTTGAAAATGAAGCTATTTCTAAGAAGATGTGACATTTCAAGCAAAGGGCCACTTCGACCTCAGTAGAAGGATTTACAAGAACGTTTTAATATAGCAATAGCCTTTGCTCAATAAATAACTCGCTAAGTGAAATCTGTAATAAGTTGATGTGTTAAAAACCAAGGAGAAGAAATAATAATAACCAGGCTAGACAAAATATAGGACTATTTTAAAAGAAAACATCACACCCCAAAATGAACTAAATAGCCTGAAAGGAGCAGGTCAGACTTCTATGCCTGTTTTTCGGAGCGGGTGGGAAATGAGAGAGTGGGTAAGAGGAAAGGCAGCCAAAGGCGGCACTCACAGGCAGCTCTGACTCTGATGGATGTCCCGTGCTTTTCCCCACTCGTGTAGAAAATTAGAACGACACTTCTCTAGATATTGTGTTCCTTCTTGGGCCTGTCCCCTACAGCCCTGCTTTTCCTCCTGGGATCCCTCCCAGTCAGCATGTAGATCTCATTAGTCAAAATTCCACTGGGAAGAAAGTAAGAACGTTTCTCCCCTTCTCCCTCTCTCCTTCTCCCCCCCTACTTTCCTGCCATCCCTCCCTCTTCCCTCCAGTGTGAGACACAAACTTTATTCCATGGATTTTTCACTTAGTGACTTGAGGGAAAATTCATTTCTCTTGATGCTTCAGGTTATTTTTCCAGAGGAGCAAAGGGAACAGCAACAATTATTGTGGCTCCAACTCTGCTAACTTGGTCTGACCAGCTCTCCACCTCTCCATGGGTCTGCCCTATTCTGTCCCACACATAGGCTGCTTTGTACCAAGCAGGATTTATTTCATGACTTTGTCTCTTCACTTAATCAGTGTGCTACCATTTTAGCAGCTCTTAAAGGTTTCAGTTACCATCCCCGAGAGATGCAGCAACCGAGCAGCTGTATCTTTCCTAAATTCCACACTGTGTCCAAACCAGCACCCTCAAAACCATTTTCCTAAAACACCAACAGGAAGAAGTAAGGAAAAATGTTATAACATCATCTAAGTTCTAAGGTGTCACTCATAGAATGATACTCACTACACTCGCATTTTTTTTTACAATCTCTCCTAATACATTTCATAAAAATCCAAGGTTCGTTGCAAATTTGGGAGCATATGCAAATTTAAAAGTCTTTACTGGTTATCATCTTGTTTCTATTTGGAAGCCTGAAGTACCCACCCAACCAGATTTAAAATGCAATTATATTCATCAGAATTGCTACAAAACACCCACACCAGCCAAAATATAAAGGAGAACCCTCTAGCAATGAACTTAAGGCAAAGATCTCATTTTATATACTTGTTCGGTGTACCGATATCCAACCAGCTGCATATAAGTTTGATTTGGTATTTTACATCAAGCGATATTTTCTTTTTAAAGAAATCTTAAATCATATAATATGGAAGTAGAAAAAGTGACAAACAAAATTTTTAACCTCACCACTTAAGAACAAGCAGTGTGTTTACCACAGGGATTTGCACCCATGAAACCAAAACGATAGTTAAAGATATCTCTTCTGTTCCGAACCCCAAATCTCCTTGTACTTTACACCTTAAACCCTCTGGCTTTATTCTTCACAAGTTCAAATCAGCACAGACAATATGGTTCCATCCAGCGGGCTGCAGTGTCAGCAGAGATCTCTGGGACAAATAACTACAATCAGTTTAAGCTTCTTAGATTCAACCTGACAACTTGAACTGCATGAGGGAGCAGGTAGAGGCAGTGACAGACCATGGAAGTACAATTCTCCCTGGGCTGGGCAGGTAGAAATGCCACTGGAAAGATCAAATGTGTCTCCTGTGAACTTTATTTTTAATGTGAAGACCTATCTCTGCAGAAAGACACTTGCTGAAACATAATCTAAACTTATTTCAAGAAGAAAAATGCATGCTTGGGATGGAAATCAAGAGCTCTTTTTCCCAAGGGAGGCCACTTGACCCCATGGAAGGTGACTCCTTTGAGCTGTGTGGGAGGCCAGCCTTGGAGCGGCATGAGAGGTAGGTGTTCAGTGTCTCGTGGTGAGCGCTCCTTCTGCTTTCACCCAGCCCGGACATCCTGTGGTGCTCACCGCCCGCTCCCCAAGATGGCCTTGTTCCCCTCGCTGCTTCTTGCTGCACTCTTCAGTTCCTGCCACCAAACAGGCCCTGCTATTGTCAAACCAGAGCCTTTTTTAAGACCCATTCCTGCCTCCTCCATACCTCTTTCTGTTCTTTTCATTTTATTCATCACCTTTGTGAGTTTTTTTTCCCCGAAATATCTGACAGAGGCGTGGAAGTCATCCTGCCCAAGTCTTCCATCTTTCTTTTCTCCCATGATAACCATAAGGCCCTTTTCATTTTTAAGAGTTTACTGTTAATGACTACAGAACAAGAAAATAGCCCCAAACTAGCAGTGACAATAAATACAGTGAAGTTACAAACCTGAAGAAATCCTTCAAAATTTCTACAGCATTGGTCTCTAGGCTGTGCTTATCGCTCCCCTTTAAGATGGTAACTGCAACTGCACTTGATTTCTGTTTCTTGCTTTTATTTTAAATGTTGGCACACACTAAACCCCCCATCACCCAACACACACACGGACGGCCCTTTTGTTCAGGCATGGCCACACTCAGCCCTAAGGAATGGCCACGCTAAGTGGTTTCAATTTCTCCTGACCTCTACTACCTCATGTAACACAGGCCCTTTGGCCATGAATATTTCAATACACATTTCATCTCTACCTAAATTCCCATTTTAATCCTAATTAAATAAAGTTACTAAGCTTATTTATACCAAGAGACTAATACCTCTTAGTAGATTACCTATCTAGGGATCTGTGCATTTACAAAATTCTGGGGAAGAAAAGAAATAGAAAGGCTGAAGGAATGACACTCAAGTGGGAGAACATCGGGCAAGAGAGTCACAGGTGAGAAGTGAAACCAACTAATAGACTTGCATTGCGCCAATGTCTGGGATGCAAAATCCTAGCTCAGCTATCTCTGCTCACTGTTAGAAGGTTTAAATATTAATGTGGATTGTCATTAAGAGTTGTTCCAGCACCAAGATTAGAAGAATCTAGGCTTTGAAAAGCAATCGAAGTCCCAGTAGTTGTGGATTGTGGTAAAATAGACTTGCGAGAAGCAAAATGAAAGAGGTGCCATCTGGAGATCAGTCTGGCAGCCAATTAGTGTGCAGGGGCCACCTACAGTTTGCTCAGCACTGTTCTGGGCACACTGTAGCATCAGATAGTATCTTCGTCCTTTGTGAGCCAGAGGATTCATGAGTCATAAATATAAAACCAATGCCTGACTGTACATGCGAATGTTGAGAAGCAGCGGTGCAAACACTCAGAAGCAGCAGATCATCTGCTTATCAATAGCTGAAAATCACATGTGCCCTGCTCCCTACCCTGTCTGTGGGGAGCAAAAGAAAAGAGGAAAAAGCAGTGCCAGGCAACACAAGCAGAAAAGGGAGGTATTAGACAATCACTTACATCACAGGAACTGTCACGGCAAATGAGTACGAGGGAATCTCTTGTATGCCTAATTATGTGTGCTGGTTAGAAGATATAACTGCTTAGTATATATCAGTTGCATTGAGACTGTTAAAAATTCAGCTGCTGGTGTCACTTATTTAGAGAAAGCCTGAGGGCAAAAATGACAATAATCATCAAAACCACAACAAAATGACAAACACGAGTGGAGGTTTCTGATTTGGGCTATCATAACTTCACTAATTTTTTTTCACTTGGTATTTTATGGTTTATAAGTTTATTACAGGAATTGGCTAAACAACACCTGTCGCCTTGATTTCTCAGGGCATTTCAGACCAAAAGAGTTGACTCCAGGCCACCGCAAGAATTCCCTTTACTCAAAAGTACTACTTTGGGGCTGGGGATGTAGCTCAGGATTACTGTGCTTGCTTAGCATGCACAGGCCCTGAGGTAAGTCCCCAGTATCACAAAAAATACTACTCTTCACACCCAGGGACACTAGAGCTCAAAAAGGACTTGCTGTGTCCACTCCCTCTCTGTGTAGGAACCACCTAAATAGAAAACAAAAGAAGAGAAGCGAGGTCTAGACTTGGTCTCCCTCTCCCCGAGCCCTGCCCCTGTCCCTGTCTCTTCAGAACCTTGATCCATCTGTCTGCTCATAGTGGCTGCTCCTCCTTCCCCAGATGTAAAGGTCTGTCACCAGTGTTGTGGCTCTGCAGCCTGGCTCACTTACTGTTTACAACTCCATAGATCTCTGAGTTGATCTGGGCAGAGAAGAGTTAGTAAAATCCTTGACTCATGCATTGGAAACCTGATTCATCTGCTCCTCACCCTGAGATCTCAGATCTGGTTCACCCCTCTGACTTTTCCCATGGTAGGCTACATTTTCTGATTTCCTGAGACTCTTTCCCAAAGGAATGAAGGGGCACTTTGCTGTCACTTTCCTTCTTTGTGTTCTCCAAAATTTCCTCCTCAGTCCCTCCCATGTGACTTAGGAGACTTTATGAAAACCAAGCCCTCTAACCTGCCACAGCATCACAGAATTCCCGAGGTAACTATGCAGATTAGACCCCTCTATGATCCTGGGTGACTTTAATTTAAGGCAACATGCTAATTAAGTACTAAAATGAGTGGTATAGGCAGCAAGCAAAGGGAGTTCAGAGTAGGGAGAAAGGTCATGTCCTTCTCTGTTCAATTTGTAAGGAAGGCCAAATAATTTTACTCTTTGTCCTTCAATTCTTTCCTTACTCCCTTTATAAACACAACACCATCAGCACCCCAATTTGTATATCACACTCTTTCTTTGCAATGAAATGTGAATGGGAACCCTAGGAGGTCTTCAGCAATAAGAGTATTTTCAATCCAGTCCCCAACACTGGACCACTGACATGGAATTCACTTGTCTGGCAAGCATGCAGTGAGCACCTACTATGTGTCAGCATGGTGCTCTCTCTACTCAGGGAGTATAGAAATGAATATGATGCACTTGCTGTGTGCATGAAGCCTATAGTAGGAGGAAAGGCTGATGAGGTGTCAGCAAATCCCTGAGGCTCAGGGTGAGAAGTGCTCAATAGCAGGATCCACAGGCTGCTGGGGTGGCAGAGGAGGGAGCAAGCACTGAACACTGGCAAGAGGCAGCAGCACCCTGCCTACTGCAAGTGATGCTCTCCCACAGCATTTAAACTCCTGAACCCAGAAACCCTTCTGGAAACTTGAAACCGAGGATCAAAGTACAAGAGGTTGAACACATACACATAAATTTGATGTACAAGTTGGGATAAGAGGATGTCAGACTTTTTAAAAGAAAAGCTCAAGTGAGATTAGTGTGTAGCGATAAAACATAAAGCATTTTTCAAATGCTCTGTAGCCAATAAAAGGCACATTCTGGTAAGCAACTGTACTGGAAGGACGTGTCATAAATGCTAATCAGACACACTTTTATGAGATTTATATTTTCCCATTGTCATATGAGGTAAAACTTCACATTATGATGATTTCAAGTTTTTGTAGGGCATCAAAGCTACAAGGAAGTGGATATCACAATTAAAACTGAGGTGATTCTTAATTCAAATCTAGAGAAAGTACCACAGAGTTATTTGGGGCAACCACCATGTTATGGTTGATACATTGTGTCAACTTGGAAAATCTGGAGGTTTGGCCGAGTGACTCAGGAAAAAGCCAGAGTACTTGCTTTATAAACATCCTGAGCCTGTGGGAGTGAAAGACATAGAGATTGTGTGAGGGCTACACGCCCCCTGGGTCGGGGTAGGCTGTTTTACAGGGTAGTGGCAAAAAGGAGGCTGCTTGCAGCCATTCCTCCCTTTTGCTTGTGGTTTTTGCTGTGCTCTGCTGCCGTAAACAGTTTGCCCTCTGCCATGTGCCATTCTGCCTCAAAACCAGCCAAATAAAGACTAAAACCTCCACAAACTATAAGCTAAATAAACCTTTCCTTCCTTCAATTTGGGCGTTGGGATTTTGTCTCAACAACAACAACAAAATAACCAAGACACACCAATATAAAAATGTTCTAAATTCTACACTGAAACTCTTCTCTGTCTCTGGAAATATGACCCCAAAGACCAGGACCTTTTACAGATGACTGGGATAAGTTAGCTACAAGGTCAACTAGGAATAAAAATAAAAGTTTCCAAAAGATGTTAGCACCAGAAATGCCTTAGTTAGTTTGATAAAGTTATATAAGCACATGCATATGCACACATGCATGCTTCCTGTCATGGCTTAATGATCGGATCAAGTTTTATGTAAGTATATTTACATCGCCTCTCATGACATCCAGTGGTTTTGCTTAAGTGTCTGCTTCTGGATTCCCCATCAAGCACTGAGATGACTACTGAAACTAGAGTCCCAACTACTCAAACACCTGCTTTTATTGCTAATCCTGTGTAGATTTTACCTGGAAAAGCCTAAAAATTGTCTAAAACCTGCTGTGACCATGGATTAAAGCTAGAAGCTTCCAATGAGCACCACCATCCACAAAGAAAAGGGATATATTGCCTGTAGTCACGTGTGCACCTATGTAAAGGGTATGAATTTGAGACCTGACATAAAGTATCCACTAGCAACTTGGGGTAATGAGGCAACCTCAGTAAATAGAATCAGGGTGCGATGGATGATCAGAAATTAGATTCATCATCTGAGAAAGAATTGGAAGTGACCAGCAAAGGAGCTACCACTCATGGCAAAGATACATAGGGAGACCCTCAGATTGGCTAAGGAGAACTCAGGAAAATGGCCATCTGGGGAAGCCAACATTCAAGTATCTGCAACAAAAAATATACAAACCCAGAGAGAATCACTCGGGTTTAGATTTGCTATTTCCTCAGTGTTTTTGTATACAACTAAAATACCCTGATCTCCTCTCAAGGCATATTTCTTGGGACAATAAAACAGAAGAATATACTTTGGCAAATATTAATCTGCATTCACATCCTTAACTGCCCTTCACTACCCAGCAACCTGTTCCCAGCATCACCATTCTACCGCCGTCACCCTTAGTGAAGTTACTCATGACTTCTGTGGTCCTCTTCCTTGACCTATCTGAAGCCTTTGACTCTGATGGTCACTTCCTCCTTCTTGAAATGTGTCCCTTTATTTTAATAGCAGTGCTTCTGTTCTGGCTGCCTTTATACTTACCTTTCCAGCATATCTGTGGAGCTTTTCCTATCTGCCTTTGAAAAAATACTGCAGGCAGCAACCTCCCATCTTTGGTCCTAGTCCTTTACCATCCTGTACCCTCTTCCCTTGTAACTTGTTTTAATCACCGCTTTCCTTTTTATTGCTTGCCAGTTCTGTAGGCAAAAATAAATGCAAATACAAAATAGCTTTTTCCAACTCTGTCTAATGGCTTACATTTTTAAAATATAAGCGATTTTTTTTTAATATAGTGAGTAGGAGGAAATGAAAATCTAGTCAGGGGCTTAAACATCCATCCTAACATCAGGTTGCAGATACTTTTCCTGTGATGCTTTAGTGATATGTAGGATGGTAATGGTCCTTCTTGACCCATCTTCTGGTGTTTTACTGAGACCGTGTAAAAGAATGTAATGTAATGTGAAAGTCAACTAAGTAAGCACCACATCCCACATCTTATAAAAGGCACTCAGTCTTCCCAGGGGATCTAATAGAACTAGTGTACAGTGCTTTCTAGATCTCTTCAGAAGTGGAGTCTAGAGGCTTGATTTTCATGGTGTCTCCCACAAACTCTTAGAAAGATTTACAGGAATGGCAAGAGAACAACTTGAGATATTAACTGTGGTCTCTCCAGGGTTCCAGCAACCTTTTTGCTCTTGCAACCTTATTGAGCAGAAATGCTCAATTACCTTAAGGGAAGAATTTTATAGCAAAAATACAAAAGTACAGTATTTCTTTTGAGTCTCAAAATAATTTCTTGAAATGATTGCCAGAGATAATTGAGAAAAAATATTTTATGTTTTAAAATCTTGGCTTCTGAGCAAGTTGTGGAAGACTATGAGGGTAGGGTTTATTGCATATGAACTTGGGACAAACAAAAGGATCAGATCACCTTGGGTAAGGGGAGGTCATTGAAAACGAGAAGAAAGGGCTTAGAACACAAGTGTTCTCTGAGAAGAAGCTCTATCCTGTGCCCCATGACAAGTTTTAGAGAAAAGGACTTTAGAAATTCCAGAAGAGTTTGGGGATTTGATTGAAAAGGACCTGTATCATATTGGCCAGAAAGGGACATGGAATTTCTAAGACAGCATTATCCATATGAAGCAGCAGCAGCAGCAGGGCCCCATACAAAAAAAGATCCTACGTAACTGACTCTCCAGAGTTTCTGCATCACTGAAGGACCTTTGGCAAAACATGAAATTTTTCCACAGGTACAAGAGATGTAAGTAAAAGGGACTTGTGGATCTAAAGTGGCCTCTGAGTCTATGAGGAATTAGAATGATATGAACAGAATTCTCTCCAGACTATGTGAAAAAGCATTCTTCACAGCAGATGTCAGAGAAAATCAGGCAAATATCAAGTACCAGACCCCATCCCAACTACAAGATGCTACATAGATTCCTAGGAACCTAGAAGAATTCCCAAGGACCAGAGATAGAAGGAAAGATCTGATTTAACTGGGATAATTTCTGTGTTGTCCATTATTAAATATTTTCATCTCTAGAAATATATCACTGTTATAAAAAATAGATTAATTTGCATACAAAACTTTTATTAACTTTTTTGAGACAAGATTTACCTGTGCTGCCTCAGCTGGCTTCAAATTCCTGGGGTAAATTGATTCTCTCGCCTCAGCTTTTCACTGATTACATATGTGCACCACCAGAACAGGATTGATTTTTATTTTTACACATTTGAATTTGTGGACCTAGAATTTGTAGCTTCTGTATGCTATTTTGCTGAAGTAAATTTTTAAAGTCCCACACTGGGCCCCTGAAGGTTCTGACCAATTTTATATGATGCCCCGGCTGCTTGGGCAAGTCCCACACATCAGTGGGGTTAAGGCTCCAAGTTTTAGAAGCCCAACTACCAGTTGAACTTTTGACATCTCCTCCCCTGACCTCTTTCCCCAAAAGACGGTGCAGATGAGGCGCAGGAGATGGGAAATGGGAGCTCATCCTGAGGGTGGGGAGCAGAGTCTGCAGTCACGCCACCTGCTCCTGGAAGTGCAGCATGAATGGAACAGATTCTGTGCTCCTTTATTTTAAAAAATCAATTGGGCAGAATGGAAAAACACCGCAAAAAAAAAATGAGCAATCATATAAATCCCTTGTGGGGACACTTGTTCTGCTGCTTTCTGCCTTAGAGCTACTGCTGACTGGGGAGAAAAGGGCATCATTAGCTCAGAGCTCTTGGCAGTGATGCTTCCTCACCAGCCCGTTGCTGTGGTTGCTGTCCTTCACAGCCACGCCCCCGGCAACTGCTCCTTCCCCCGCTGTGAGCCCGCCGGTGCCCCAACTCATCCTCCAGCCTTCTCAGAGAAAGCTGCAGAATCAGGAACTCTGTAGCTCCCCCTTGGTCAGACCACTTCCCTTATGCACCCCAGGTCCCAGGGCTTCTCAACTGCTCCCTACAGGGGCACAGGAAGCTCTTGTAGGATCTTATTGCATTAGGTTCCCTGCAGTTGAACCTAAACAGAGTTGAGCCCTTAGATCCAGGGCTTGGCATTTGGAGTCAGAGCTTTCAGTGAATTTGAATTTAAAAAGCTCAATCTCCAACTACCAAGCAGAAGTTTCATTACCTCAGAAGCCAGGATATTCTTGACCAGCTTCACTTCCTTGAGATATAGTGAGGATTATGTTAGATTTGATTAATGAAGAAAACAATATTTCATTGACTATAAAGTAATACTTAAATAGATGTTATTGCATGTTTTAATGTTAAACCTCAATGGTGTCCTCTTCCCCCCTTAAACTACAGTAAGTGAAAAATATGTAGTTAGATTAAAAATGTATTAATCTCTTCTAAATAACTATTTGCAGCTGGGACAGGTAAGGGGTTTAGGGAAAACAAAAGACTGACCTGGATATTTTCTCTCTATCCAAATGTAAATGAAATGTTTATACGCTCATTAACTTTAATATTAGCAACTTGCTTACCTCTGAATTTTCTTATTCCATCCAGAAGAGGAAAATAAAATGTTGATGAATTTTGCAAGGAAAAAATCCATTCCACGAGCAAAGGCCAGGCAATGTTGAGGGTATAAAGAAAATTTAAAATCAGGCCAAGTAGATCTACAGAGAACTCAAAACTACAGTAGTGTGGATAAGTGGCCCTCAAGGGTCTGTGTGTTAAGGCTTGGAGGTCAGTCTGTAGCACTAATGGAACCATTAATAGAGTTTAGTAGAAGGCATTAGGTCACTGAGGGTGGCCGCTTGGAGGGGGTGTTGGGGCTGCAGTCTCTTCTCTCTCTCTCTTGGCTTCCTGGCCGCCATGATGGGAACAGGTTTCCTCCAAGAGACACTCCTCTCACAGTGTACTATGTTGCCCCAGCTCAAAGTAACAAGGCAAAGCAGCCATGGCCTGAAAAGGGGAGCCACAGTATACCTTTTCCCTGATGAAGTTGATTATCTCAGGTATTTTGTTCCAGTGATGAAAAGCTGACTGACATAGATACATAACGCAAATACGATTAGTAGAGTGGGTGGATGGCATCACACTTATTAACTATCATACAATGGGAACCAGGGAAATGACCAAATACTACACCCAGGGATAAATGAAGAAAGAATAAATACAGGTGGGTGGCTTTAAAGCTGACAGTTTTCAGGGCGTGTATTAGTTTACCGAGCTGACCACAGAGAAGAGACATTCCTGGAAGTATGAACCACAGTGAAAATCATAGAGATATAACAGCATCAGGACAGTTTGGGGAATTGTAGTTAAAGCCAAAGATATGAGACAGACAGTGTTAGGAGCCAGAGAAGTGGACTGGCGCCTCATACAGGAAGAGACCTATGAGGCAGGCTGAGTAACGCCATTTTTATCATGTGAAGTCATCAATGATTTTAATTAGGGCAATTAATTGATTAGAGGGAGGACAGGTTTAAGAGGCAAATAAACCATCAGAAGGGAAAGCTGTTGGAATAGTAGAGGCAAGAAGGGATGAGAGGGTAAACAAAATTTTTTTTACTTAGTCTAGACTCAGCAAAAGCATACCCTCCTTCTCCCAAATATAATTGACTGAAAATATTTATCAGTGAAATAACTTAAAATATAGATTGAACCATATGAAACTGCCATTTTTGTAGGTCAACAATGGTTGAGCATCAGCAGTTTCATACAGTTCAATCAATCTAATATAAAAAGGACTGCCCATAAGCTAGGCTGAATTTAGGAGAGATACAAGAAGCACATATCTCTGAAAAATTAAATTTCTGGCAGCAAGGACCATATCTGTGTAACTTGCTTTATACATTACCTACAACAGAATTGCCTATAGCTAGATTCTCAATGCTCTGATAAGGGGGGAAAATCTGCCAAATACATTGCTTAGTATTTTGCTATTTCTTTCGTCTCCCCTTTGTTGTTTATTTAGACAGGTATGTTATAGAAAAAAAGAAAAACATCAATGTGGGTGAAATAAGGAGGGAAAAGCACAGTGAGATTTAAGGTGGTGGGAAGGAGGAAGAAATACAGAAGCAGGGCAGTTTGCTCGCTGTAACCAGAATGAGAGTTACACTGTGGAAATAGATTACTGGAGGAAATTTAGAGGATCTCTCTGGACTTCTGATGGAGCAAAAGGCAAAGCCCGTGGAGAGCCATGGTGGGGAGGGGCCAGTGGAGAAGGAAGAGGAATTAGAAAGATTTGGGGGAAGTGTCTTTTCTACCGCAGATGCATATAGCTTGAATCCAGCTTGAATCATCATACCCCACATTACCTTTCAACCACAAATCCATCTGCTGATTTGTACACATCTTATTCTGAAAAGACAGATCCATTGTTCGATGTTCTCTTCAGGCTCACAATACAGAGAATTAATTTCTCTGGCTTCCGTCATATCTCATTTCTTCTCTTCCCCATTTCTTCTCTCTATTCTATGAATTCTATCTCTCTCCCTCCCTCCCTCCCTCCCTCTCTCTGTCTACTCATATGAATGTACACACACATACACACACACACACACACACACACACACACACACTGTATATACAGTTCTTCTTGGACTGAAAATTAACATTAAACTGTTCTATTCAAGGAACCAAGACTCTGCAATCACACCCTAAGAAGTGATAAGTTGCAATTTCCACCATGTGGTGCTACCCAGAGCAGAGGAAGGAGGGAGAAAACTCTGAAAAGGCAGAATGCAAGCATGTCTGGAAATGTCGAGGTTCTGTTCCGACACTCCCCCTCCCCTCCCCATGCCATAAGGCCTGTGGCACCTGTTCACAGAATAAACTGACACACGGAGCACACCATCTTGGCTCTCCCCTGGAACCAGACCCATTCACAACCAACACAGAGAACAAGTGGTCCCAGATCAAGAGGAAATTCTGAACAGCTAACAGATGGCTGGGTTTCAGGGTCAGGTCCTATTGTTTTAATTACTCCATTTTTGACCGAGATCTACCACCAAGAGTGGCTCTGAGGAGCCATCATGACCAACATTTACAAGAGCCGAAGCACTGTGGCAGAGGCTGTCCTGTGTGTCACTGGTGAGGAACCTCGTGGTAGCCTGCAGCTATATAGTTAGAGAGGAATCTCTTGTTCTGATACCATAAAGAAGCACTGCTAGGTTAGTAGATTGCAAAACTGGCCACAATACTTTGCAGCTCCTCCTATAAAAAAGAGATATGTTTCTCTAACTCTTGAATCTGGCTGGCCTTATGCTTGCTTTGACTGGCGATGCAGCCTGAGTTCTGATCCTGGGCTGCAGGAAGCTTTCAGCTTCTTTTCTTACTGTCCTGAGATCACCACCATCTAAACAGGTCAGCTAACCTGCTGAGTAACAAGAAACACATGGCCTTCCACTTCTGCCAGCAGCCAGCTGACTGCCAGGCAGTGTGACAGAAGCACTGCCTGATGGGCGAGTCTGCATGCATAATTGTGGCCTATGGAAACAGCAGAAATTTTCAAGAACTGACCCTACCTAGCCCAATTGTGAATGAAGCACCAATTGTCATTTAAAACTACCAAGTCTGAAGGTAGTTTGTTAACCTGCAGAAATGAATAGAAGGGTAGCTGAGAATGTGCCTAATAAAAATATTTAGAATCTCTACAGAAGAGTAGCATCTAGAAAAAAATTTTTTTAATCTTCCAAGAAATAATAATGGGTTCCCTGGTTTAGCTATCTTCTGCAAAAATATTTCTAAAAGACATTATGCACTTTTCTGTTCCTTTAGAAAACTAAATAGAGCACAATTTAACCTGTCCTCAGAGTTATAAAATGAAATAACATATGGACAACGTGCTGTAGTCACATGGTGATGTCAAGGCACTAGCGAGTTTCATAAAGAGCAGGCAGGGTGGTTTAAGTGATCGCTCAGCCTGTAAAATGGCAGCTATGATTTTCTATTATTCTACTTTTTGTCTTTACAAAATGTTGTAATTTTTAACAATTTTAGAAAGAAAGGAATGCTGACCCGTGTTTCACAATTCTTATCCCTGATTTGATAGTCTACCATACTTCCAATAGTTACACTGTCTCTCTTATTTTACTTCAGCAAAATTTAGAGTAGATGCTGGAAGAAGCGCGTTAGAGTGATGTTAGTAACTCAGTGACTGAAAACTTTAAAGTCGCTGAGTTGTTGAAAATTACAGAAAAAAAATGTAACTTAAGGTTGACCTCAGAAAACTTATAACCATTAAAGAAATTGAATAAATAATTGAAATATTTCCACAAAATATTGGAAAAATGAATCCAGGAGTCCATAAAAATATGATGTCATACATGGTCAGTTTTATTCCAGGAATAGAATAGTAGTTTAACTAGAAAACATGTAAAACATACATATCCTAATTACTCTGATTTGTTCATTATATAGTATACACATGTACTAAAATATTACACTGTACCTCATAAATATGTGCAATTATTGGATATCAGCTAAAATAAAATGAAACAGGAAATGAACTCTCTAATATGTTAAAGCAATGGAACCGCATAGTACGTCAACAGATGCAGAAATAAGCTTTTGATACCATACAGTATCTAATTGCAATAACAAACTTAAATTAGAAAGAAACTTTATAAGTCTCATAATAGCCAGCTACCCTACTCTGTAGGTCATTTTAAAATGTGAAATATTTTAAAACTCCCTTTTAACCTGGGAAAAGGATACAGCCATATCTAATTATAGTCAACATTTTATGGAATTTCCAGCCAGTGCAATACACTGAGGGAAAATATTTGACTTGGAGAAGGGGCAAAATTATCATTCTTCAAAGATTATGTGGTTGTCTGAAAATCAAATTATTGCAATAAAGGCAAAATGTCAGAATTTTGAAAATTTAAAAGACTTGCTAAATGTCCAAATAGCATACAAAACAATATGATTTCTACACAGCAGCAGTAAATAATTTTTAAAAACCTTTCAAAAGATATCTCTCTACCCCAGCAAAGAATAAAAGAAATGGAAGTATCGCTTATGGAGAAAATTATAAATTTTACTGAGAAATATTAAAGAAGATCTAAATAAATAAATGGGGTGTGTGTGTGTGATAAGCACATGCAGGCACACACACTCATATGCATGCACACAAATGCGCATATGTCCTTGGGTGGGGGCCTCAGTACTATAAGCATATCAATCTCTTCAAGTTAATATTTATATTTGGTACACTTCCAAGTAAAGGCGATAAAGCATTTTGAAGTTCTCAGCAAGCTCAGTCTAAAATCCGTATGAAAGAAAAAGAGTTAAAGAATAGTCAGAACTCTTCTGTAGAAGAAAAACATATAAATATCAAGCTGTGGTTAAAAGCTATGTAGTAAAATAAAAGTGTATTGGTTTTGAAATTGATCATTCAACCAAAAAGCCATAGTAAAGAACTCAGAAATAGACATATAGGGAAGCTCTGTGTACAACCAACATGTCATGCAAAACAATGGGAAAAGAATGGGTGAGTCAAAAGATATAGATTGCATTTTTTAGGGTTACAAGGATATGGGGATAGTTTTCTGAAACTAAACTTTGTTCCATACTTCCCGTCAAGTATAGAGTGAACTACAGACAAAAGCTCCACATTTAGACATTTTAAAGTATAGAAGTATGTATTTGTAATTTCGGCTAAACACGAGTTTCCTAAACAAAATAGAAACAACACTAATATGTGAAAAATGTCAATATAATTATAACATAATTAATAACTTCTATTTCAAATAAATCACAAAGTAATAAAAATACAACACAAATACAAGACTATGAGAATATTACATGTATAGATGATAAAAGATTAATATGAAGCTATATAAAGAACTACAACAATAACCTGTATAAACAATGACCAAATAAAAAAGTGGCAAAAAATCATAAATAGAATAAACTTAAAGAATAAATGTGAAAAATGCTCCATGTCATTAGAAATTCTGGTTATAAATAAATCATACTTATCTCCTCTACCATGCAAAACAGAGTTAACTTAGCAAGCACAAGTGATGGCAGGGATATGACCTCCCAAGACCTCGTATCCTCCATCAATAGAGGTAAAAGTGTGCACTCACTTTTGTGTTATTTTGTCATGCTTAATATCCTCTAACTCTAGGATATGACAATTCCACCTTTGCTCTCTTTTCCCTAGAGAAATTTTGCAATTATATGATGATACATGACAAAATATTTAGTGTATCATTTTGCATGTATCAAAATTATATATATATATGTGTGTGTGTGTGTGTGTGTGTGTGTGTGTGTGTGTATGTATGTGCATGTATATATAGAGATAGAGAGACAGAGATAGATAGACAGATGATAGTCTTTTTGAGACAGGGTCTCACTGGGCAGTTCAGGCTGGCCTTGAGTTCACTTTGTAGCCGAGGCTGGCCTCAAACTCACAATGATCCTCATGCCTCAGGCTGCCAAGTGCTGGGATTATAGGTGTGCACCACCACACTTGACCGCAAAATTATAAAGAGTGTATTGCTTGTTTTCTGAAACTGAGATTAACTAAGAGGATTATTTTGCTTATTTTCAGACTTTCAGTTCCACTCCAAAGACAGAATTACTGGATAGCTAAATTTCAGAGCAACAAAGTCAAACTACAATTATTCTTCAGAGTGTGTATAGTCATTTTAAGAAAAACAATGTTCAAATCAATAGTCACAAGGGAACGAGTATTTAAAACTCTCTTTTGCTTTTGAATGTTAAATGCAAATGCCAGTTGGACCATGAGAAATACAAAACAGCATTTTCTATCTCATGTCCCTTAAGCCAATATACTTACTTTTATTTTAAGAGTTTGGATGATAATGATAATAAAATTAGCAACAGCAATTCCCAATTTTAGCTCTAACATGTGAAAAACTAGAAAGTTGTCACACCTCTTATAACAAGAAAAAGCTTGATGAACTGAAAATTCGACTGCTTTTTTTGTACCCGTTAGACATCTGAGTTTTTGAGGCAAACTCCACCTCAAAACGTGGTTAGCAGGCTCATTCAGAGGACACACTCAATATCTATTTACATGGAACAGAAGCTACTGGAGTGACAAACTGTGCTTTTGGTGAAGTTTTGGTAGCTGAGTGTAGAGCACAATAGTCAGAAAACCAAAATGGTTCTCCACATGTCAATGGGCTCACCTCCAAGCATCCCACCAGGTTCTCACAATGGAACGCCAAACAGGTCCCCTTGAGACTTTATGAGTGGTGGTAGGAGGGAACCACACCCCAAGGAAAAGGGGTTCACCAGACTCTCATTCAAGCTAAAAGAGTATTTCTCACTTTAACTTGTACTTTCCTTCCTGTCTCACATAAGATAGAATTGTTTGTCTCTCTTATATCCAATCACCACACACACAGGGATCTGGAATCTTGTGAAATTGTACTTCAAAAATGAAGATTAAATAAAATCATTTTACACAGAAAATAAAACTGAGGAAATTTGTCCTCCATGCACTGGCCTTGTAAGAAACTTTCAGAGTTCTTCAAGAAGAAAAATTATATAGAAAATAATACTCCATGCACCACACAACAAAGAGCATCAAAGAAAAAAATGAGTGAAATAAATAAAATAAATGATAATAAATAAGTGGAGATAAAATATTTTATCTTTTCATTCTTAATTGGACTAAAAGTCAATGGCTCTAAGTAATACTAACAATATATTGGTCATAATGGATGAGAAGGGATAATTAGGGATCCTCTGCTACAAGGGTACAGCACTACAGCTGAAATAACATAATGTTATTTGAAAGTAGACTTAGTTTAATTAAAAATGTATTTTGTAAAGCCTAAGTATTGAATATTGGGTTAAATAATCCTTACTTATTGCAGGCTGATCAGGCCCACAGTCTCCCAAGCGAGTGGACGGTGAAGGCTTAAATAAATGAGACAATGGCAATGATTTCAGGGCTCCAGGAGGGACCAACTCTCTTACAGCTTTGATATTCTCAAAGAGTTTACCAAAGACTTCTCTGGGCAGCCCGTATTTATTTGGTTTTCAAATAAAGGAGAAGGATACTCAGGAAAACAAGGGAATCTCACAGGACCTTGGGAGAATTTTCCCATGTAGTAAATTATGTCAATCAGGAGAACTACCTTATCTTTAGATTGGTATTTATTGTAGGAGTGTGGAGCCTGCAGCTCAGGTCTCCTTGTAGTTAATTGGGGTTGGAGCCAAACGTCCTCAGCTGTGGCCTTATCTTGTCCTTTGAGGTGTCACAGCTTCACAGAGGGGACTCAGAGAGGTTTACTTACTATGAATCCACTGCCTATCTTCAGACAAGGTGCCTAAGCTTCAGACAACTCACAAGTAAACACAGAAAGCCAATTGGTTAATATTAAATCCAGCTCAGAAACACTTTGTTGTGGTCTCCAACACCTAATTCAATCACAATT
>PVLD010006296.1:0-23145 GCA_004027595.1 Dinomys branickii
AAAAAAAAAAAAAAAAAAAAAAAAGAACTGGTGAAACATTTCCCATAGGTCAGACAGGTACTGAGAAACAGGAAAGAAAATCACACTGAAACAGACACAAACAAAACCCCGTCATTATGCAGCTTACATTTCGTGGCAACAAAGAATGATGCACGTGGTTGGACCAGGAACGAACAAGGATTAACTCTCCAATACGAAACTCCCGCCTTCTAGCAAAGATTTCTTGCTGAATTAACAATTTTAGAGAGACTCCTTTTTCAGTAGGAGAAAAAAACAGTTTCTTGAGGATGCTTAACAGTTTTGGAGTTTTAAAGGAAGAGAAAGAGATAAAAGCCAAAGCCCACCCTGGATATGTGACACGCTGGGTTTGAAGTCAGACTGATTTAGGTCTGAAAGCCCAGTTTCATGCTTTATTAGAGGAGTTACTTAATTCTCTTAATAGTGTTCTCTTTTGTAAAGGAGAGAATAGCACCAACCTTACTGTGCTACTAGAAATATTCAGCAGTTTAATTCCTGAAATGTTTAGTCATACTATGCGACAGATAGTCATCACTGACAAGAGCATATGACTCATGTATTCCAATGCAGATGCTGCCCGCGCCCACCTTCGCCTCGGGCACGTAGTTTACCCATCTGTCTCCAGGGCCATTTGCCCAGCGTTTCCCCTCCGCCCTGCAGCGTTCGCGCAGTCCAAGCACACCATTAGCTAATGTGAGGATCTCATCACTGAAAGGGCGCTAATGAGAAAGGGTGAGAAAAGCGGACAGCAACTACTGCCTGCCAACTCACATACCCTTTGCCGGTAAAAATGCGACGCTGGAAACAAAACTGCTAAAACTTGCACTGGCCAGAGCAGTGACTCGTGGCATAAATTTTAAATATCGACATCTGGGACTACTATAGTAGTTCTCGGTAACCATGACTACCTCTATTATGCATCTAATACCAAGGCTGGCACTAATTTAAAAAATAAATAAAATTTAAATGCATAGTGAGTTCTTTTCACATAAATTAAAGTATATGTAGAGATGATTCATTTGTCCTGAGACATTCTATAAAAGAAAACTAACTCCTAGGAAAACAGGGTCAAGAGAAAGAGGAAATGTCCATATAAGATCTGTAATAAAGTGAGAACTGGAATTCAATTTTTTTCTTGGGCCAATATTTCTAAGCCATACAGGCTGACTTAATGAAGCTTACCTAAATATAGAAAGGGCTGCTTTGAAAACTCTCATCCAAAAGATCCAAAACTTGTGAATTAAGCAATGGCAAGAATGTCACGCTAACAGGCAGGAAGGACTCTTAAGAGAAGGACTTGGTTCCTGGCCACGCAAGTGGGCTATTCAGTCATTTTCCTAGGTGTCACCTCTCACTGAGCACATCCCCACGTCTCATGCAGCCTGATGTAAACGTCTAACTGGCTGTTCCCATCAGAATAAACACTCAACCAAAGTAAAAGCTTGACAACCCTGACCCCTAGTGGCTGCAGAAAAACTGGAAACAGTCTACCTAAGGTGGTATCTCCAAAATACAAGGAATTTAATTATGAATGCTACTAGGTTTATAAAGTACCAGTTCTAAAAGCAATCCTGTAGAAGCTTATTTTTGCTCTGGATTCACCCTAGCGCCTTTGTACAAGGAGGCATAACATAGATATGTTAGACATATTTTCTTTTACCCTTCCACGTTTGGCAAATTTTACTCATTTTTAAAGATCAAAAAAGAAAACTAAATGTCAATGCTTATTTGGGCAGACTTATGACTTTTTTTTAAATTCTGTATGTACACCCATAACCTTTAACTCATCTTTGGATGATTTTTCTCCTTAGGTATCCCATCAAATATAAAAACCATCTGGCCAATGCATCATAAAGATTCCCTATCTGTCAGTGAGGCATCATTAGTCAAGGAGTAGTTGGACCTTCACAAACCAGCAGGTGTTTGCTTTAAAAGCAGTATAAGGACACACGTGGAAACCCTTGAAGTACAGCTCTAAAAGCAAGATCCGCACTGAGCACCTCAGGAAGGTGTGTGAACACAGTAGAGAGCTCCGCGCAAGCTATTTCAGCCCTAACATTAGGAGAGAAGTCTCTCCAGACCCTGTGAACCTCTGACAGGCAGGGCAGCAGGAAGCCTAAATGCTCATCTCTTCACCAAGCAGAGGGCTGACTCCTACCTGCTGACGTTTGAAGGCTAAATAATCCAGATTCTCCAGCTCCTTCCCAAGCTTCTGGTAGGCTTTCTGGAGGTCGGGCACATTGGAAACATGCTTGAGAGAGTCAAATGTTCTTTGAAACTGAAAATGAAAACAAAAGCAGGTATTAGATCATAGTGTATTTTTCCCAACTTCCCTGCTAGCAACCCCAGGGAAAAGTCAGGAAGGAGCCTGGGTTTCTCCCATCCACAATAGAGAGGTTCCCAAATGCTAGCTATCTTCCAAGGAAATAATTAGGGACCATTACAAAGATAAACTGTATCCTAATTACAACCAATTTCATTGCATGAAAGAACTCTAAGCAAAACAGCGTACTTTGGTTTCAAAAATTATAAATTTCATGTTTTAGAATGTACTGCTACTTTTAAAGAAAAATATTACAATAAATGTATAATTTCAAAACACAGTGAGGAAACATTAAAAGAGCACTCACACTCCAGTAACAAATTTATTAAAAGGTAGCTACTTGGTGTAGTATTTTGCTGTGGTGGATAGAATCTGACTTGTCTCCAAAGAAAACGTATGACGAATAGGTCACCCAGCAAAGTTCAGAAAGGAAGAGCTCCCAGAATTGTGTTTTGGAAGGAAAGAAAGACATTTCCCAACATTTTGATGATCACAGCACATGTGGCATGTTCAGCAAACATTTATTCATGTCTGCTCCATTACACAGACGAGTTCAGAAATCAGTTCTGCTGAATCAGGATGTTCCTGTTCATGTTTAAGTCAGACACTAGATAAATACAAAACCAACAACGTACAGTGCATCAGAGAATACTGCCTGCACTAATAATTAAACAAAGGAAGCTCACAAGAAATTAAATTCATGGTTTATTTTAGTAAATTAGAACACACTTGAGTGATTGGAAATGTCAAGTAACATAATTCGCAGGACAACTGCCCTGGCTCCCTCCAGCATTTTCTTACCAAATTCTTTTTGCTCTGTGCCACACGTTTCTACAGATGGAGAACTCACCATCTTTAACACATCAGAACTCCACTGTGACTGTGATGCCATGAGACAGGCTAATAAGATTTTATAGAATATAATTAAGTTTCCAGGGAAATGATTTGACCCTTACTATATCAAACTCTCTGGAATAAGTCATGTTACAGTGCCATCCTACTGAATTAAATCCTCAGTTCCATGAAGTCAACATGTTTATCTCAATCCAAGGTGGCAGAGGGGAAAAAATGAGAAAGAATGGTGTCCTGGGGCAGGACACCAAATTAAATTCAACACGTAATCACTTAGAATCTTCTATGCTAGAGGCACATTGAACATAAAACATCTGTCCCACCCTAAAGGAATTTATAGATTATGGGACAAACTAGACATGAAACTCAGGTGGGAAGGACACTGACAGTCATCGCATGACTGTTCAGCCCAAGCTACTTTATGCTTTCCACAGAATTCTCACAAGAACCACACGTTCCTATTTCTATTCCCATTCTACAGGTGAACAAGCTGGGACTCCGAAAGTTTGGTTAAAGTGGTTTTTACTGCAACATCTCAGCTGTCTCTGTTACCATGTACTCTAACACAAGGGAAGTAAGTAAGAGTACAAGAGCAAAATTAACATGCAGTGAAAATTCAGCAATCTCACTGATACCAACCGAGGGACTTAGAACATACAGAAGACATGAGGGAATTTGAGTTGGACCATAAAGAACAGGAAAATTGCTGGGTGTGGTGGCGCACTCCTGTAATCCTAGCACAGGGAGAGGCTGAGGCCAGAGGATCGTTGCAAGTTCGAGACCAGCCTGGGCTACCAAGTGAACTCAAGGCCAGCCTGAACTGCATAGTGAGACCCTGTCTCAAAAAAAAAAGGAAACATTTTCAGAGAACTATATGTGATCCCATCTGACCCATCAGTTCAAACATCAGCAAAATCTGATTGTTTTTCTATGTTTTTAATTTAAGCTCTTTGCAACATAAATTTTAATGACCTTTATTAAACATTTATCCTGTTGTATGATCATTTCTGTTTGCTTATTGACCCCTTCTCACAACATTCAAATCAGAATAGTATCACATCTAACAACATAAGTATCTGTGAACTAATACAAGCTATTTCACCAAAAGTTCTTTAATTCTAAAATAATTTTGTTCTCTGAACCTTCTCTTCTCTAAGAAATATTAGCTTTCCTTCTTAAATATTTCTTTATCACATTTATCTATGTGAACTTTACACAACTACAAACAAAACCTTTAGGAGAAATATACTTGTAAGACTTCAAAATAATAGCCACATAAAACATATCTGTGTAATATTTCCATGGACTAAGAAGAGAAAATTCAGTAATAATACATCATCTTTGAGAGTGTTTTTACTTAAGGTCAGAGTTTGAATAATGAGCAGATTTTAGTTTGAACTTTCATTATCAGGACTCATGTCTTCCATGTATTGATACTAAAGAGCTCAAAATACTCTAAAACTAAGATTGCTACATTCATTTAACGAGCAGATTGTTCCACTTACAATAACAAGTCATCAACAAGGAGAGAACACAAATGCACTCGATGGTATACCTTGGCTAGGTCCCTGTTAGACACACTCTAGCCCCAGTTACCCATGGACACACTCACAGTACCAAAGAGTACAAGTAATAGTTTACTTTGCAGATGAAGCTGAAGAACAAAAATAAAACTGGGTAATTTGAGTCCCAGACTTTTTTGCATTTTCTTTAATTTGGTTTGTGGATTTTTTTTTCCCAACAGGTCACTCTGCTTGGTCTTGAAACATACTCTGAGGTTTCTGACATTAATTTAGTGTATTATGATCTCATTACATTGATTATTTCTCAAAACAAATTATCTCCCACTTGGAGATAAGTTGGGAAAGGAAGTATAATTAATTGAAGAGATTTTAATATTCCTAGGACTTACCTGTTCAAATATTTAAATGGGAATTTAAACTGAGCCAAGATCCCCAAAATAACTTGTTGATCTTTAAATTTATCCCATGTCAATTTTTAACTCACTGTAAACCAAATTCAAATTGGACAGAAAAGAAACAGTAAATTACTTTCAATCAAAAAAAATTAGGGATGTTCTAAAATTGTGGAAAATGAGTATTAAGTGGTTCCTGAACTGAGAAACAAAGCCAATTCCATCCTATGTAACTATCTTATCATGTATCATGGGCAAACAATGAAAATGAAAAGCTGCAAACAATCTCCATAAACCTAACACCCACCACCTGACTAAGCTCGGTAAACACACCCAGCCTTTGTTTCCTCATCAATTCTTTCTGTCCAGAAATAAGAAGAAAAATACCAGTCCATCAAATAAACAGCTGAAGCCCTGATTCCTCATCTCCCCCTAAAATAACTGGAAATCTGTTTTGCAAGAAAGAGAAGCAGAAGAAAGGCAGCAGGGAAATGCCTTGTTTGACTCAGCATTCCTCCCTCTCAATACATTTTTTCTCACTTTTCCTGACAGTACGTATTCGAGTAACTCTACAGCAAACTACACAACCAGTCAGTTCATGAAAATTATGTAGATTTGTAGAGTAACTTAAGGAGGACAAGAAGAAATCAGCTGGAACAGCAGGAAACAAATGCAGCCAGGACTCTGGAAGGCGAAGTTTCCCCAGTGCTTACTGCCAACGCCTTGGCTTCCTTTGTAGTCAGAGGAATTGATTCAAATAATCCACACCTCCAGCAGCCTACCAATTCCATAATGAAAAAATATCAGGTATTGCTCCAAACGAGAGCTAGCCCAGCAGCTGTAACCTTTTCTTATTTAATATTTTTGTGTTTGTACCAGGCACTGGGTGCTACCTACAGAATAAAAAGAAACCCCAGGCTTACAGTGTTCTGTGTACAAATAAGTAAACAATACATGCCTGAGTGAAAGCACTAGGTCACCAAGTGTGATCTTAGCGTCCCTAAAATGCCAGTTTGAAACAATGTCAAAAGATTCTGGAGAATAAAACTGAAAGAAGGAATAGTCAAGAGAACAATATTAGTGTTCTATAAACATCAACGTGTAAAGTTTTTTAATTACACATAAGAAATTGCTAAACTACCTTCTTACATATGACAACCACCGAGCAACTAAAATGATATACTGTAGAAACCCTTCATTTCTTTTTTGACACTGAATGTCAGGCACATGTTCCAGAGGTACCTACAAAACAATGGTGCCGCTCATCAAGATGTTCACAGGACTGGAGAGGTGAGTCCTGGGCTGACCCTACAGCACTGACTGCTTGGGGTCGGGGGCTTACATCCAGATTTGTAGTTACACAAAACATAATTTAGAAGTAGTCCTGTATAGTTAAAGACACACTGGCCTTGAAGTGTGCAGTACAAGTCCTTGCGATGTTGTTTAACGACTGAGTAACCTTGGACAATTCATCCTCCCAGTTGTGCATTGTGTTGTCCATAATCCTAAAAATCTGTCTGTGTCTGCCTACTCAGTCAAGTTGTACAAATCTAAATCTGTTCAATAAAAATGAAAGGCATTTGTTCAGCAATTGTTTACTAATAGACAACGTAGCAGCCATATAAGAAACAGGAAACCAAAAAAGAAACAGCTCTTTCCCAAATAGAGTTTACAACCTAGTTTTATTCTTCCTGTTCTATAAACTTAAAATTTCCATAAAATGTGGACTGAACAAAACGGTCACTCGGTACCTGTTGATTGGGCATTATCTCAAGGCAACAAGCTAGACAATGTGGAAACAGTATATTTACAGAGATTTTCAATGCTACAATGATTTCCCAGTGCTATACCTATGAGCAAATCTGGGTAGCACAGGAATGGAAAACGACTCCAAATGGGAAAAAAGATCCAACAGAGGAAAGTGATAGAAATGTCTTCAAATTATTTGTATGATTGTATAAACCTGTATATCTACTCAAAAATCATTGAGTTGTACATTTTAAATAAGTTACTTACTTATAATCATACAAGTCATACATCCACAAAGCTGTTTTCAAGATCTCAGAAGCATTTTATTAATAAGAATGCATAGGTGGGACCAGAAAGTAAGGTGAAAGAGAATTTACATCATTTCTTGCCAGGTAATTATCTCTTTTGATTTTTAGAAGACCCTCTCAAAGTTCTCACAGTAAATTTTACTTTCCTATAACTGAAGGAAAGAAGCTGAAGCTCATGTTTTACTTCCCAAAATCACCCAGCTAATCAACAGTGGAGTCAGGATTCAAGCATGTTCCCCCTGCCCCTAAAGCTATGTGTTCTCCTTACATTGTCCTAACCCCTAAAGAAAAGAGAGCTAAGCCAGTTTTCCCCCAAATGAAACTGATTCTTATAAAATTCAGAATATAGAATATGGAATTATAAAAGGTATAAATAACTTAGAGTAGATAGAAAACTTGAATAGTGTCAAAGACAGAAAAACCTCAGCTCAAATCTTTATAAAAATTATGAGCAATGGTGACAGTGAAGCCCAGTACCTCTCCAAGTCACTACAATTAAGGAAATATTGGAATGTCATTTTCTGTTGCCTCTTACTTTTGATTTCAAGATATTTTCCACAAAAGAAAATAATATTTCCTTAAGAAGGCAGATACCCTTACAACTGCCGAGTCAGAAATCACTTACTTAACTATACATTGACTCAGGGCAGGAGGCAGGACTGGTCCCATTAAGAGCTACTCAGTGGCCCACGTTTGCTCTCCCTGGGACCTGAGCCCATGTCCTCATAAATGTTCACTCATATTGCCTTTCTGAGGGCAGTCACCATAGGAAATGGATAACTTACAGAGATAAGAAGGCAGGAAACATGTAGGCACAAAATATAAATTGGAAGTAGAATAACACCTCATCTACGGACATTTAAAAGGAAATGTTCTTCAACATGAAGATGATGAAAATTTCTGTTATTTAGAATATGTCTCAAGAAGAAATAAAACATTTTTCATGTATTTGTTGACCCTCGGTACTTCTTCCAAAGCAAAGTATCTGTTCATTTTTTTTTTTTTTTGCCCATTTCTTGGCTAGATCTTTAATGTTAGGCAGTTTAATTTCTTTGTGTTCTTTGTATATTCTACATAATAATCCTCTGTCTGAGGAGTAGCTGGCAAAAATTTTTTCCCATTCTGTATGTTGTCTCTTTACTCTACAGACGGATTATTTGCTGTACAGAAGTTTTTTAGTCTGATATAATCCCATTTATTGATTGCTGTTATTTCCTATGCAACTGAAATTCTATTTAGAAAATCATTTCCTAAACCTATATCTTCAAGTGTTCTACTTTATCTTCCTTAATGTTTCTGTATTGATGTTTAAATCTTCGATCCTTTCTGACTTTAACTTAGTACTCATAAAGTAAAAAATGAAAAATTAAAAGAAGAGAAAAACAAAAAAAGATGAAAGAAAACAATAAGAGAACTAAAGAAACTTTGTGAGAATGGAGGAATTCTTTGATGCAGTATAATAAAGAAGAAATACCAAAGAAAAAAGGTCAGGGACTTGTTTAAGAGTGTCAAGAAAAATAAAGACACAGAAACTTGCATGAAATACAGAAGATAAATGGGAGGAGAGAAGCAGGCCTCTGTCCATTATGCTCTCAATAAGAACAAAGACACGTGTGCCCAGAACAAGCAGACGCCTTCCACCTAACAAAAAAGAGTTTTCTGATAGATTATTACATGACAGGGATGTGTGTGTTATAACTAATGACAGAATTCTCTCAGGGGAGGGCACTGTCTGAGGAAAATACCTTCAGGAGTAACGTAAGGTGGACAGCCATGTCCTAAGGGCAAAAGCAGCAGAAGCCAAGTTTGAGGGTGGAAAGATTGCAACTCTCTACAGCATTGAAACATTCAAATGAACAAGAACTTAGGGGTCAGAGGGGAATAAGCGGGAAGAAAAGCAGTGGAAGAGCACCGAGATGAAGGCACTAAGGGTTTTGAGGATTTCTAACGTACAAGTCAGACCACTTAGAACGTGTCAGCACAGTGTAGAAATGCCCCCCTCCACCCTCCCCTGCTTCTGTGAGGTTTTCCAGCTCCATACACATGCAGCGGGGCAGGAGTAGAGGAAAAAAGAAGGGAGAGAAGAGGAGGAGGAGGAATGAGGAAGAGAGGGAGAGAAACAGAGAGGTCAAGGGGAAAAGGTCAACTCCTCGTAGTCTAGGCGAACACAGTGAAAAATAGGAATAGAAAAGCAAACCATAGATAAAAGCACTTAAGTGGAGGCAAAAGCTTGGCCTTGAGAATATGAGTGCCCAGAAAACTCACAGAAAGCTTGAGGAGGACATTGTATTTGACAGGACATGCAATGCAGGTACAAACCAATTATATCTAGAACTTAGGGCCAGGAGATCCCAGCAAACAAGTAGTATTTGACTATGAGTGGATTGTGAGTAATCAAAAAAATGAAGGTCAGAAAGAAAGGAATACAAGCCACCAGGCAATGGCCACTCAGAGCTCTTACTGGGTTATTAAGAGCAAGTCATGCCAAACTAACTTCATTTCCTGCATAACTGAAGTTACTAGACTGATAAATCCATAATGCCACAGACAATATATCTTCATTTCAAAAAGGCCTTTGGGAAAGTGCTTGAGGAGGAAATAAAGAGGAAACGTTTCTACGGTAGCCCAATGAAGCAAGTTAGAAGTTCATTTCAATAACTTTACTCGAGGTCTGTTAATATCTGATTGGTGTTACCAGAAGGAAGAGATGACACTATTATTCATGTCATTAAACATTTTTATGAATAACTTGTTCAAAAAATTTTGAAAATGACACAAGGCTAGGAGAGGAAGACAGAATCAGGAGCCAAAAAGATTTTCCTGGACTATAACATAAAGCTGGAACTAACAGGATAAAATTCAATGAATGTGAATGTAACATCTACTTTTATGTATAAAAAATGACACTAGTACCATCATGTGAAGAAGGTCTGGATTAGCAGTATTTTGGGTTCACATACTTGGTGATTTCAGTTTCTCTCAAAATGAGTATGAACCAAAATACTAATAAGTAAGATACCACTAAGCATCAAAGCAGAAAGGCAGTTATCTGGAGATATTGGGCGTGTCCACATCAGATAACTTGGTTATATTTCAAGATGTGTCGATTTCCATATTTTATGTGATTTACCTACAATCTAGAATATGCATAAAATATTTCCTGAAGTCATTAACAGGAATTGTATTGCTTGTAATGGCAAATTAGTAACTCAGTCCAATCCTTCTGCTGAGGACAATGAATATAGTTTAATGAAATATTTCATCTTAAAAACATCAGACCTAAAAATATAGTGAAGAATTTCCCGAGACAAGTACAGAAAAGTCCATGCTCAGCACACAGCTCTTTCACAGTTTACCACAAGTGGCTTCCTTTCTCTTTGATATGAAGACCTTTCCTTGTCACAGATGAAATATCATTGTGGTACTGTGCATAATTATAAGTAATTTAAATGCTCTAGACCAAGTTCAGGGACTAGCAAGTCACTGGCAATGTGGGGGAAGATGGCAGGAGTTATAACTGTCTTCTGGTGAACCTAACTTCTATTAACAGCCTATTGTAGGTCCACGAGCTTGTCTGAATGCTTGTTAAAACTATCTGTAGTTAGACTGTTTTGACTCTTGGTGTGCAAAGTTCCACAAGTATTTTTAAACAAGATTCTTAAATTCATGACACTGCTATTGTGAGCACTGAATTAATGGAGATAATCCAACAGTGTCTGGCATATTATAAAAAACTCTGTAGTTATTAACAATAATTTTTATTATAAAACTTACTATCAATAACTTTTATTACAAACCTTAGCACTTTGCTTGTGTTTGGTCTGCCACGTCCTCCTGCCTGTCTCAGTGGTGTGGGCTGTATGGCTGAGCCAGCACTGTGCCTAGCACTCACAGGCTCTCAGCTAAAAGGACAGTGAAGGAGGCTGTGCCTTCATATACATTTAATTACTGGCTGTGAAGGTGGCAGTGTGCACCCTACAAAAGCTCCTTATTCTACCCTGGCTCGACATACTAGAGTCGGAAATACAGGAAACGTTGGGTCATCAGAGTGAGGAATCACCTGGCACTCCGTCTTTCATATTCATTTTTTTATTTAGAGCTTTTATTAGTGTCTGTTTCACATAAAGAAAACTGAATCTCAGAAATATTCCCGAGCTTGGCTATTCTTATTCAACAAATTAATAACCAAGTAATAAAAACAAATAGAATTGCTTTTTACAGTAATAAAATTATCAAGTGAAAATGAATATCAAAGAACAAAAAGGTCATTCTAAATGTCACAATAAGCAACAGTAAATACCAGATATAAAGGAGGTTTAGCTTAACAATTAGATAAAATGATTTTGACGAGAAGATCCATCTAATAAAGCTACTATTTGCTGAACATAGTAGCAGTATAATCACCAGGTCCCTTTATGACAACACAGAGGTATCTATGGATACAAGCGTAAAGGTCCTCTTTAAAGCAGGAAATTCAAAAGAGTTTTAAGGGATTCTTTGCAATTTTTCCTTGTGGACACCATGACTTAGTCAAACTAAATAAATCAAGAACCCCCCTGCAAAAAAAAGGCTTCACTAAAATTTTCTTTCTGTTTAAATGGATTTGTCTGGCAAAATGAAGCAAGCAGAATAACTTGCTGCTATGGTTTCCTTCTAGTTAGAATGTACTTTTACTCATTAAGTCCATGTATACGTTTTAATAATCACTTACTACAGACTTCACAAACTACTGGTAAAGATGCACAAATTCTCTCCAATCAAGAGGAGCTGGCAGAGAGGTGCTCACTCACAAACCAGAACAAACTTCCAAATATGGTAAGCTTTAAGATCGCTCCTTTACAGTTCACTTCTGTGTACATATTTGTTACATTCTTTCTATATAATTCTATTATATACTTATATCTATATCTATATACATAATAAATTCAAGTCAAAGTTTAGAATTTTCTCCTAAACATTTCCTTGTCAGAAAACCGGTTACTTCCTGCTCTTCAGTTTCCCACCGGCGTCCGCACCGCTCCCCACATCAGTCCTCTGAAACACACTTTAGTCCTCACAACTCATTCCAGTCAAGCTCCCGATCAGTGACATAAGACATGACCGTGGGACAGGAATGCACCAGAACTGACGCCAGCTTTGAGGAATCGAACTGAAGTGGGAACGATACCAAGACAAGCTAAGCAGTCTTTTACTTACAGACGACACGTGCTGCAGCAGACGCACGACATCAACCATGTCCGCGAGAATGAGGAGCCTGGTGACTGCAGCCAGCAAGGCGCGCGCAGCCTCAACCACTGCCTCCCTCTTCGGCAGATAACAGGGGTCTTCTGTAAATCTCTCAGCTGACACCTTCAGAGCTTCACCTGAAACACACAACCCCAGGGAGGTTAGACTTGAAGTTTCAACAATGCATTTCACCATTGACCCGCCGGCCTTAGTATACGCCGTGACGAGTACAATATTAAAATACTGTCAGTTGGTGCAAGCACATTGTCTCTTAATAAACAGTTCAGGTTCAAGTTGGCATTTGTTTTTGATAAATGCTCTGGTATTTAAGAGACATGATACTATCTTCCTGCAAGAAAATTATGCTCAAATGACTAGCGACACCCAGAAATGACCAGCGACATCCAGTAAAAACTGCTGTCAACTTCTGTGTTTTCTGAATCTCACTTACGTGAAAAGTTTCATTACAAATATTTCAATCACAAACACTTGTTTATCAAAATAAGGCAAATCTTCACTAAGTTACTTTCTGACTTAGTGGATATTAGAAAATATCTAGCATTTAAGATAATGGCTGTTCTCTGATAAAAGTATAAAATGAGCAGATTTATTCTACACTAATATAATGAGTAAACTATATCCTAAATTTAGTCACAGAAATAATATTTTATATTACATAATTGTCAGATAAATACTGTCTACTATTTTAAAGTAATTTTATTTAAAATATTATTATAAAAGTAATGTATGCTCATTTATACTGAAACGTTCCCAGTTCAAAAGGGTCTAACAGCACAAAGTGCCTCATATGTCCCTGCAGTAACATAATTCGTAATTGCCACATGAATTTCTTTGTTTCTTAAATTTAAAATCATTTCATCATAAAAGTAGTATGTACCCATTTCTTTTTAATAATATATCTTAGAATATAAAGTAATCAGACCCACATGTGTAAACATCATACTGTCTCCCTAGTGTAAGAACCTGAAAGAGTAAATAAAACCTAAAAGGTCCAATAGATACTGTGAAAGGGAAAGAAACTGCTCAAAGGGAAGGAACAACTGAGAAGAGGGAAGAGAAAAGAAAAAAGAAGGAAGGGAAAAGATACATGCATAGCTGGGATAATTGCACTGCTGATGGCTATTAGTTCATTGAAAGGAACAGTTAATGTTTAAATCTTTTTTGGCCCAATTTGCTTGCTTATATCTGGTAATCTTAAAAACTAATTTGAAGACAACAGTATGCAATATAACAACCATTGCTGAATTCCTACCATCTTAATTAGTGAAATTCTGTATCATTTCTAATGTTTTTTATTCTCTTTAAGGGCTGGAGGTACAGCTCAGTGGGCTAAGTGCTTGCCGCTAAGCACTAAGGCCCTGAGTTCGATCCCCGGTCCTGGAATGAAAAAAAAAGAAAAAAAAAGAAAAAAAAGAAAAAAAAATCATATTCTCTTTAATTGTTTGATCAGTCTTGCATTCCTACATCTAATAATCTGAGCAACTTCACCGAAAATAACCATATGTAATATAACAACCATTGTTAATTTCCTATTATCTTGTTTTGAAATTCTGTATCATTTTTATTGTTTTGTGTTGTTTTGTTTTTATCATTATTATTTTGTTTTCTTTTCTCTTTAAAATAAAAAATTTTTAAATTCCCTCTACTAATCATAAAAAGACCAACTGTTTACCTCATATATCCAGAATTTTTCTATGAATGCATAGTGTATGGTATGTAGCTATACCCACACACGTTTTGTGTATAAATATATGTGTATAATTCTATTTATATAGTTCTCAAAACATCAGCAATAAGACAAGAGAGCAATAAGACAAGAGAAGGAAATAAAAGGGATATGGATAGGGAATAAAGAAGTTAAATTATCATTATTTGCTGATAAATTTATACTCTACATAAAAGACCCCAAAACTCCATCAAACACTCCTAGAACCTATGTTCCAATTCAGCAGTGTGGCAGGACATAAAGTCAGTTCTCAAAAATCAATAGCATTTCTGTACACCAATAACAAACTCACTGAGAGTGAAATTAGGAAAATAATAACCATCATAATAACATCAAGAAAAACGAAATACTTAAGCATTAACCTAACAAGGAAGTGAAAGAACCATCCAATGAAAACTACAGTGCGCTCAAAAAATAAGTTGAAGAAGATATCAGAAAATGGAACCAAAGCTGAATCAGGAAGCTATAAAAATCCTAGCTAAACCAATGTCAATCAGTGAAATTGAAGATGTAATTAAAAGCCTACCAACAAAGAAAAGCCCATGGCCCATGGATTCACTGTTGAATTCTACAAGAAATTTAGAGAATACCACGACTTCTCAAACTCTTTAATACAATCGAAGGGGAACAATACTACCAAATTCAATCCTGAAAGCAAGCATTACCCTGATACCAAAACCAGAGCAAAACCCAACTAAGAAAGAGAACTACAGACCAATCTCTCAAATAAACACAGATACAAAAATGCTCAGTAAGATACTAGCAAACAGAATGTGGCAAATCATAAGTCACATTATACAATATAGCCAAGTTGGGTTCATCTAAGGGGTGCAGGACTGGCTCAACATACACAAATCAATAAATATAATTGTAGTGGTTGGCGGACTATGTCAGCTTGAGAAGTTTAGAAGGTTAACTAAGTTGGCTCAGCAATTCTACACTCTAGGATGTAGAGGACCCGCCGTAGGGTGGATCATCACCTAGATGATATAAAAGGTAAACCAGGAAGGACAGAAGTTCCATTCTTCAGCGAAGCTCTAGTCTTCACCTTCAGCTTGGACATCATCTCCTGGCTTCTAGCGCAGACTCTTCGGCTTCCACCTTGGGTCCTTGAGTCTTTCAGTGTAGACTCATCAGCCTTCCCTCACAGACCCATCAGCCTCCTGATATGGACTTGTGTGAACACTGCAGTGAACTCCAGACCCTGGACTGGATCCTTCCGTCTCCAGTGTACATGCACCCTCTGCACACTTCCTTATCCAACTCTGGTCACCACCATACATCAGTCTTGTGATTTCTTATACATTTGTATATCTCGTGTTGTATCTGTTTCTACAGCAAAACCCTGGGTGATATAATAATATATCATAATAACAGAGTCAAGGATAAAGAACCATATGAACATCTCAATAGATGCAAAAAAAGCTTTTGACAAAGTCCAACACCCATTCATGATAAAAACCCTATAGAAAACTCAAATAGATGGTCTTTATCTCATATTGGTAAAAGCCATCAATGACAAAACAGCAGCCAACATCATACTAAACGGGAAAAACTGAAAGCTTTCACTCTAAAATCAGGAACAAGACAAGGATGCCCACTGTCTCCATTCTTATTCAACATAGTTCTGGAAACTTTAGCCAGAACAATTAGATAAGAGAAATAAAAGGAAAAGAAGAAGTTACATTATCATTATTCATGGATGACATGATACTCTACATAGAAGAACCCTAAAACCACCAAAAGACTTCTAGATTTAATAAGCAAATTCAGTAGTTTAACTGGATACAAAGTTAACATTCAAAACTCAATGGCTTTCCTGTACACAAATAACGAACTACCTGAGAGAAAAATTAGGGAAACAACACCTTTCACAACAGCATCTGGGATGAAAAATGAAATACCTAGGAGTCAGTCTAACGCAGGATGTAAAAGACCTCTCCATTGAAAACTGCAGTGCTCCGATAAAGGAGATGGAAGACAGTGTCAGAAAGTAGACAGATGCCTCCTGGTTGTCAGGTACGATGAACAAATATAGTTAAAACGGTCATATTTTCAAAACTATGACACAGGTTTAATGCAATCCCAGGCAAAATTCCACCAGTATATCTCACACAATTAGAGGAAACAGTCCTAAAGTTCATTTGCAATCCAGAACAGCCTGAGAATAGCAAAGGCAATTCTGGGCAAGGCAGGGGCATCACAATCCTTGACTTGAAATTATACTACAAAGCCACTGTGATAAAAATAGCACGGTGCTGGCAAAAAAAAAAAAAAACAGACCCAAGGATCAGTGAAACATTTAAATATGCAGAAACAACTCAAGACATACACAGCCAACTTATTTTGAGAAAAGATATCAAACATATTCACTGGAATATGCAAAAAAGTGGTGCCTGACCGTATTGTGTCACTGGTGTAAGAACCTGAGGGTGGGAATATAAAGTAAGAGACATGAAGGAAATCTGTTCAAAAGTAAAGAACAGATGGGATGAGGGAAAGGAGAAAAGAAAAAGGCAAAAATGTATGTATGTATATACATATGTGCAAGATGGCTAACATGGTTCTACTATTGTCTTATGTCACTTAATGGTAAGGAATAGTTGATGACTGGTGGTTTGATCAATCTTGTATGTCTATATGTGTTTTCCTGAGCATAGACTTTGAAGTTATCAATATGCAGTGCAACAACTATTGTTGGCTTCCTGTTGCTTTGTCTATAATTCAATTTTGATTATACTGTTATTGTGCTACTTTGTGTCTCTTTGTTAATGCTTTCCTCTTTTTTTTTGTTGATGTAGTTCTTTTTCTTTCACACTTTAAAAAAAATTATATAAAAAAACGAAAAAGGAAGGAAGGGATAATTATGTATGTATGTAAGTATGTATGTATATGCAGCATATCTAACATAGTTGTACTACTGACTTAGGTCACTTTATTGTAAGGAATAGTTGATGATTATTTGTTTGATCAATTTTGCATGTCTATATCTGTATTCCTGAGTATACACTTCGAAGTTAACAATATGTAATGCCACAACCATTGTTGATTCCCTGTCACCTTGTCTGTAACTCAGTTTTGATTGTACTATTCTTATGCTACTTTGTTTCTGTTTGTTAATATGTTTTTGTTCTTTTACTTTTAAAATAGAAGTGTAAAAAGAAAAAAGTGGTGCCTGAAAAACTGGATTTCCACATGCTGAAGATTAAAATTAGACCTATATCTTTCACCATGCACTAACCAATTTCAAAATGGACCAAAGATCCAAATATTAAGATAGGAACATTAAACCTTCTGAAATATAAAATAGGTAAAACTCTTAAAGACATTAGGGTGCATAAAGACTTTATGAATAAAACCCCAATTGCACAGGAACTATGACAAAGAATCAACAACTGAGATCTCATCTTGTTAAAAAGCTTTTGTGCAGCAAAAGGAACCACCAACAGAGTGAAGAGACAACCCACAGTGTGGGAAAAAATGTTTGCCAACTGTTTCTCAGACAAAGGATTACTATCAAGAACATAGAAAGAACTCAAAAAAATAAGAACCCCCCCAAATTTAAAGACCTGATTCAAAAATGGGCATCAGAGATAAATACACACTTCTCAGATAAAGATGTAGAAATATCAAATAAGCATATGAAAAAATGTTCCGCATCCCTCATCATTCAAGAAATGTAAATTAAAACAACAATGAGATTCCATCTCACTCCAGGAAGAATGGCCATCATCAAGAAATCAACCAATAACAAATACTAGTGGGGATGTGGGGAAAAAGAAACTCTTCTCCACTGTTGGTGGGAGTGTAGATTGGTACAACCACTGTGGAACTCAGTGTGGAGATTCCTCAAGAAAACCAAGACTAGCAGTTCCATTTGACCCAGCCATTCCCCTCCTTGGTATTTTCCCAAAAGAATAAAAAGCAGCATACCACAGCTATACGTACACACCTATGTTTATAGCAGCACAGTTTATAATAGACAAATCTTGGAAACAACCCAAGTGCCCATCAACTGGTGAATGGATAAAGAAGATGTGGTTTTCTTGTACAATGGAGTACTACTGTGCCATAAAGAAGGATAAACTCAAGACATTTCTAGGAAAATGGATGCACCTTGAGTCCATGCTCTTCAGTGAAATAAATTGGACACACGTGTAAATACTGCTTCATTTCTCTGGTTTGAAAAACCGAAAGTGTAAATAAGGACCAAAATGTATAATAGGTGCTCTGAGGAAGAAAATGTTAAAATGGGGAGAATCAGAAAGAGGGGAGAGGGAAAGGGAAAAGTAAAAAGAATGAGAAAAGGAAACATGGAAAAAAGCATTTGTAAGTGAGGAGGAAAGGACGAGCTGAAGGAAGGCTGGGACACTGGGGAGAAAAACAAGTCACACCCTATACAGGTACAAATTTCCTATGATGAATGTGATCATCATGTGTATCTAAAATGTACGAGCCAGGCACAGTGGCACACAGCTGTAATCCCAGTACTCTAGCGGCTAAGGGAGGAAGATCACCGTGGGTTCAAGGCCAGCCTCAGCTACATAAGTTGAGTTCAAGGTAGGCCTGCACTATATAGCCTGCATTACATAGCTAGGCCCTGTTTCAAAAAATAAAAATAAATAAAATTGAAAAATGAAATAAAATCTGATTTTAAAAAGAAAATGGAAAAAGAAAAAAAAAGAAAAAAAGAAAATGGAAAGCTATCACCTGTTCCTGGATAGGAAGAACCAATATAGCTAAACTGGCCATACTCCCAAAACTGTTACATAGGTTTAATGCAATCCCAATCAAAATACCAATAACATTCCTTACAGAACTGGAGAAAGCAATCTTAAAATTCATGTGGAACCAGAAGAGACCTAGAATAGCAAAAGCAATTCTGAGCAACAGGGGAAAGGCAAGAGCATCACAATCCTGGACTTCAAGTTATACTATAAAGCTACAGTGACAAAAACAGTGTGGCATTGGCAAAAAACAGACTCATAGATAAATGGAACAGAATAGAAGATACAGGCACACTCAGCTACGTTATTTTTCTCAAAAACAACAAATCCTTTTGCTGGAGAAAAATAGCCTGGAAGATTAAGGCAGTTAAAGTACCCAAATTAAAGAACAGGAAGAGAGATCTGCTGAGACTCTCATCTGAGTACTCAGCTAAATGCTGATCAACACTTGTTTAGAAATAAATTCCTGGGCCAGGGATATAGCTCAGTGAGGCAAGTGTCTGCCTCACAAGTGCAAAGTCCTGAGTTTAATTCCTGGTAGAAGAAAGAGACAGAGACAGAGACATGCAGAGAGAGAGAGAGAGAGAGAGAGAGAGAGAGAGAGAGAGAGAGAAGGAAGGAAGATGAAAGAGAGAAAGAAAGAAAGAAAGAAAGAAAGAAAGAAAGAAAGAAAGAAAGAAAGAAAGAAAGAAAGAAGCTCCCAAGCTAGGCAAAATATCACTCAAAAAGATTTGTGGTAATAGTACTTGGTACTTACAGAGGACTAAGATAAGTCCTTCCCCTACTACCAGACTGGGAAACCTCATGAGATGCTGGGCAAAGTACATAAAAAGTGTCATGCCTCAACAGTGGGCATAATTAACCTTAGACTAAATTGTCCCAGTCCCCCCTAATGAAGCAGTTCTGGAAAAGCAGAATCATCACCTTTAAGGCCAGCAGGACTCATGTATCAGGGAGTAGCTGTGGGCAGTGGGAGGCCATGAACAGCCAGCCACTGAATGTTCACTGTAGACAACTCTCAAAGTGGGCTGGATAATACAGATAATCTCAAGGCTTTTATAGGTAAATGTATGCAACTAGAGACCATACTCATAAGTGAAATAAATCACACTCCTGTATGTAAACATCATATTGTCTCCCTAGTGTAAGACCCTGAAAGAGTAAATAAGATCCAAAAGGTACAATAGATAATGTGAAAGGGAAAGAAACTTCAAAAGAAAAGAACAATTGGTATGGGGGAAAGAAGAAAAGAAGGAAGGGGGAAAATATATATATATACACACAAAATAGCTACGAAAATTGTACTACTAATTCCTATTAGGCCAATGAAAGGAATAGTTAGTGCCTATATTGTTTGATTAATCTGACATGCCTATATCTGGTAAACTGAGCAACTACTTTGAAGATAACAATATGCAATATAACAACCATTGTTAATTTCCTAGCATCTTGTTTTGAAATTCTGTAATATTTTTGTCATGCTTTTTCCTCTTTAAAATAAAAAGTGAGCTGGGTAATATTTTGATGGGATTAACTTGTAAAACTATAGTTATAACTTTTATAAACATAAAATTTGACACTAGTTTCTCTGAAAGTAGAAGGAACACCTCCTAAATCATAGTCATGATGCAAAAGAAATTTAAGAGATTTCCTCTTCACCACCTCTCCAAATTAATAAACTCTCTTTATTCCCCTCTACAACAAGTGATCCCTCCTTCCTACTTACCCCCAAAGGAACAGCTCAAACAGCCTTTGTGCTCCCATTCATTGAGATTGGTCAAGACTCACTTGCGAGAGGAACATCTGGGCGGCCCCTCTGCCTGCACGGACCTCTGGGCGGCTGAGCTGTGTGCGTGCCCCAACCGGATCTCTGAGTCAGGGAGGAGCTTGACCCACAGAGGAACATCTGGGCAGCCCCTCTGCCTGTGCAGAACTCTGGGCAGGTGAGGCTTGTGTGCGTTCTGACCTGGATCTCTGGGTAGGGAGTAGCTCGGCCCACAAAGCAGCATCTGAGCAGCCTTTTGAGCAGAACTCTTGGCAGAAAGCTTAAGGGACATTCTCCCGAAGAGAAGGAGTCATTGGAGCAGCCTTTGCAAAGGACCTTTGCCTGGTGAGCTGCCTGGGTAATTTGTAGCTCAATATTTTGAATCTGATATCCAAAATGGGAAGACAGAAGAACAAAATACAGTCTCAGAACTCAACCACACCCAGAACAAGTCCTGGATGCGATGATATAGGGGGACTAGGAAGCCACATACCTGCAAGTTCTGAAACGATTGCATTCGAAATAAAGAAACATCTCCATCAGGCCATAGAAGAGATTAAAGCAGAAATAAGCCACATACCTGCAATTTCTGAAATGATCACATCCGAAGTAACGAAACAACTCCATCAGGCCATAGAACAGATTAAAACAGAAATAAGTCACATACCTGCAATTTTGGAAACGATCACATCTGAAGTAAAGAAACAACGCCATCAGCCACAAAAGAGATTAAAGCAGAAATAATCTCTCAGACAAAAAATGAACTGAAAACTATAATGGAAGAAATGTTCCACACACATAGAGAAGAAATAGATAAAAGAATAGAAGAAAATAGGAAACAAATGGAAATGTTACAAGAGCAATCTAGGAATGAATTACCATGAATGAAACAGGTCCAAAGAGATTGCCAGGAATTGAAAACTTCCACTGAAAGCTTGCAAAACCGCTTAAATGAAGCCGAAGATAGAATTTCAGATCTTGAAGACAGCATGGCAGCTAATGAGTGTGAAAGGAAGGATCTCATAAATTCATCAAGGATCCAAGAAAAATCAATCCAACAGCAGCAAGATGAGGCAAAAAGAAATAATATTCGAGTAATAGGAGTCAGTGAAACAGGAGACAACACAAATGATATAAAAAGAATATTTGCTGAAATAATAGCTGAAAATTTCCCAAACATGGTAAAAGATACTGAAGTACAGTTAATCAAGGCGTATAGAACCCCAATGAGCCATAACGCAAAAAAAAAACACATACACAGACATATAATAGTCAAGTTCCCAGACATCCAGCAAAAGAACACAACATTAAAAGCTGCTAGAGAAAAGAAACAAATCACCTATAAAGGAAAGCCCATCAGAATGACAGCAGACTTCTCAACGGAAACCATGAAATCAAGAAGAGCTTGGAGCGAGGTATTACAGATTCTGAGACAAAACAGCTTCCAACCCAGACTGATGTATCCTGCAAAACTATCCTTCAAATTCAATGGAGAAATAAAATATTTCCACGACAAAGAACAACTGAAGAACTTCATGAGTGCCAAATCAGCATTGCAAAAAGCACTAAAAGATATTCTAGACAGAGAAAAAAGTGACCACAATCTCAAGAACAATACAAAGGAACCCTCAAACAGAACAAGCAAGTAAACAGCAAAAGTAGGAAAACAACAAGTAAATAGCATGACAAGAATAAGCCAACATATAACCATTATAACCATTAATGTAAATGACCTCAATTCACCAGTCAAAAGGAAAAGATTGGCAGAGTGGAATAAGGAACACAATCCAACGATATGCTGTATACAAGAAACACATTTTACTCAAAAAGAAATCCACAGGCTGAAAGTTAAAGGATGGAAAACAATTCTCCACGCAACAGGTCCCCAGAAAAAAGCAGGGGTAGCTATTATGTTTGCAGACAATGTAAACTTCAAACCAAAAACAATCAAAAGAGATAAAGAAGGCCATTACATACTAGCTAGGGGAAAGCTGCAAGAGGAAGAGTCACCACTCCTATTCAACATAGTTCTGGAAGCATTAGCCAGAGCAATTAGACAAGAGAGAGAAATAAAAGGAATAAGGATAGGAAAGGAGAAGTTAAACTATCACTATTTGCAGACGACATGATACTATACATGGAGGACCCCAAAAACTCCACAAGAAAACTGCTGGAATTAATTGACAAATTCAGCAGAGTAGCTGGATACAAAGTCAACACCCAAAAATCAATACCATTCCTATGCAAGAACAAGAAACAGACTGAGAGAGAAATTGAGGAAACCATACCTTTTACAACAGCATCCAAGAAATTGAAATATTTAGGAATCAATCTAGCAAAGAATGTGAAACATTTATTCAGTGAAAACTACAGTACTCTGAAAAAAGAGATCAAAGAGGATTTCAATAAATGGAAAAACATCCCCTGCTCATGGTTAGGAAGAACCAACATTGTGAAAATGGCGATACTACCAAAACTGTTGTACAGATTCAATGCAATTCCCATTAAACTACTG